>JAVQJD010100305.1:0-41684 GCA_036023655.1 Nannoperca australis
GTCTTGACTCTATTTTCTATTCATTTCACAACGTATGGTGGTGAATAAGTGTGACTTTTCATGGAAAACACAAAATTGTTTGGGTGACCCCAAACTTTTGAACGGTAGTGTAGATCTGCTCTAATCCAATCTAATAGTGTGTCTTGAGCAAGGCTTCAACTTCAGGCAGAAGCCAGTTACTGAAGACATTTTTATATAAAACACGTTACACGTTCAGCATTTTGATGATTGGCGTGGTCCATACAGATGTTCCGAAGCTGATGTTTAGTTGTTTTATCTTCTTTTTATGTATAGCATACGAACTGTAAAGGTTAGACCAGATTTTACAGCACTGGCTGAGATGTGCAGACATCTTATCCCTTTTCACGAATGCATGTCTGATGGCTTTTACTTGCAGAAGTGAATTGCTGTTTCAAAGGGGCCTTTTGGCAAGGTCTTGAAAGGACTTCCATTTGTGTAGTTGCTAAGAACAGTTCATTCATTCGTTGAATGGTGCTGATGGGGGCAAATGCTTTTGAAATCTATTGAAACGCAAATGTGTAGCACACTGTATCCTAGAAACTAATGTAAGGATAGTGTTTGAACTCTAATGATTCAGAAATATGCTCTGTTCCCAAGTCAACCCACATCAACGATTACAAGAATGTACTCGTGCAAGTGTTTAGGTTACTTTGTTACAGTTTGCTTATTTTGGTTTGCTCAACGGATGGCAATATCTGTTGGTCAGTCCACCCTTATGGTCCAGACTGAAATGTCTCAGCTTCTATTAGATATTTTGCCATGCAATTTTGACTTTGGTGATCCATTAACTTTTCATGTGGCGCATCATCAAATCACAATTTCAGCTTTTCCAGTACTTTGGTTTATGACCAAATACCTACAGAACAAATGACATTCCCGTCAGTCTTAGCTGTTTTTGTGTTTAGTGCTAATTGGCAAATGTTAGCATGCTAACACGCTAAACTAAGGTGGTAAACATGGTAGACATTATTTCTGCTAAACATCAGCATGTTAGCATTATCATTTTGAGCATGTTTGTTTTTTGCACAACTTTATTTTCATTTTCCAAATACAGATCGACCATAAACGCAAACAACATTCAGTTCAGTTATTGTGAGCATGTTAGCATGCTCATTTTAGCATTTAGCTCAAAGCAACACTGTACATAAGTACATTTTGCAGAGCTGCTAGCATAGCTGTAGACGTAGTCTTGTTCTCTAATAGTCAAATGAATCGTGTCGTCAATGAAAACAGGTGTGTTAAAGGGCATGAAGCCTTTTGGGAAATTCTTCTTCTTTCCATTTGTTTCAACAGAGAATATGTTCAAACACTGCTTCTTGCAAGACTTAAGTTGAGCTTTACTCGTTACATTCCCTAACTTTGTTACATTCAACCCGCTCTCACAATGTGATCTGTTGAAGACTGTGAGACTGAGAGCCCTGGAATAAGCTGCTAAGTGGACCTTGAGTTAGGATCATATTGTTAATTTACTGTTGATGTGTTGAAGCTCGGCTGTGAACTGTGGGAACTGTGATTTGTTACGAGCGCCATAACATATGATATATTGTACTGTAGCTTATAATACATTGTTCACCTAAACCATCCACAACTAAATCCCCAATACAGTCTCACACAGTCACTCTCTCTCTCTCTCTCTCTCTCTCACACACACACACTCACACACACTACATAAGATACAAGCAACAAGTAAATATCATCCAATGTTGCCGTTCATGCCTTACTGTGTTAATGCTGACACCTAGTGGTTACAAAGCCTCAATTCAAGAGCTCGCAAATCATTCCAAAGTACGGTTGGAGTAAAATAGGTAACTTTCGACCAGTTAATGGAGTCCGGGTGTGCAGATGCTCCTTTCTCTACGAGGGATGACCTCTCACCTTCATGTCTTTTAGAGTTCTGAAGCTCTGCGGCTCAGGAGGACCTCCACATGTGAAGCTCATCATCGAGTGGGAGCACAGAATCAAAGACTGGTCAGTTTCGTCTCTATTACAGACCTCCACCTGTTTACTCTGGCATTGTTCTGTATTAACCTGACATAAAACTACTCTCTGCATGTTTTCCGGGCCACAGTCTGTTTGGTAACATTCAGGAGGAGGTGGTGAAGGATGCAGAGAGCGTGAGGAATCGGCAGCAGCAGCATGTCCAACAGTACAGCTGCACCTTGGATGAGTGCTTCCAGCTCTACACCAAAGAGGAACAGGTAGGCAGTCATATCATTTGACACCGGTAGCAGCAGTGATGTGACTAAAAGAACAGGCTGTTTCTCACGATTAAGTCCTAAGATGACCTCAGACATTTTATTCAGGCAACTTTGAGCTTCACTCTCCAGGACAAAGTTTTGTACAGGAACTGTGTGAAATAGTTTTGCATTTATGCATACAATATACACAATGGATGCAGAGTTTACATTGAAAAATATATATGATCTTTAGTTAATTGAAGCTTGGATATGTTACAAATAGATTTGACTTTTTCTTAACTTAATTTATATGTAACATGCTTTAGTTTTTATTTAATATTAATAATAAACATAACTGATGTAGCATGTTTGCCACTTTCCATCACACTGAAATAGTGCAGGTAAAAGATGATCAAATAGAGAAATGGACCTAGATCAATTTAAACAAATAGTAATATTAGAATGATTGGATGATGATTAATTTAAGGCAGTCTGGGTTTTTTTTTTCTATATGAATCATACCATGTGGAATGTTTGTATACTAAAACACATTGCAGAAAAATCATTATACACAACTAATTATTTATTACCCCAAACTGGGCCGAGCCATCATAAATTTCTTACAGTAAATACTTCTCAAATGAAGCCAAATGAATTTGGGACAATGCTGCTAATATTTCGTTACTGTTAATACAGTATAGAAAGTAACAAGCGTACAACAAATCTTTGTCACTTATTACACAGTGAACGAATAAAACACTAACTAGCGGTAGCATTACAATATGCCATTGGCTTTGAAATAGCTTTTATTTTTGGCAACAGTTGGTGTCAAAGCAACTAAAAGAAATCCACAGTTAAGTCCCAGATGGCTGCTTCTGTGCTGACTGTGGGTATCCAGCTGTGATATAGTATTGTTACCTCATGTCACCACCCAGTGGAGCTGCAGGCCCGAGGATGGCACTGCTGTCAGTCTCAGTACAGGCTTGTCAATACTGCTCTCAGTGCCAAGCAGCAGCGTTTCAGTCTGAATGATGCTTGCTCATGTGTATGGGTGATAAACAGACACTTAAGCTGAGAATTATACATTGTGTGTGTCTTTGTTTGTTTTCATCCGCACTTTTAATAGGATTTTTAATGATAAAAAAACGTAAATCATTGCTTTGCATTCACAATATTAGCATTTCTATTACAGCTTGTAAGGAAATCGGTTACATTTTGGCACATAACTTAGACTTCTGTCAAAATGTTTGTGATTTTTTCATGATGTAATTTTTATCATATCTCTTGTCCTGTTTTTTTCACTCCAGAAGTCACCTTAATTCCCACACACACAACAGGATAAAATATGCACTTGCTGAGCTGACACAATATGACTTATATCTGACTTGCAATTCACCCTGACTGAAAAAAACTCTTTAGTTTAAATGAATGACCTTATTAAACACAGTGACTCATCACTGCCAAGCATTCAAGACGGCAATCAGGGAAAAGCAGGAAAAGTGAAGAAAACTAGTAGCCATAGCAACAGCTGGAAATTGTACTTCCTGTTCCATGTGAAGCTGTTTAGGATTGTGAAATTTGTTCAGATTTAGATTTATCTGCGCAGGCAGAGACTTTTCTGTTGACTGCATTTTTGTCTCTGTTTCGTCGTCTTTTCTCCTTGCCTCCCTCTCCCCCACCAGCTTGCCCCAGATGATGCCTGGAAGTGCCCCCACTGTAAGCAGCTGCAGCAGGGCATGGTGAAGATGAACCTGTGGACCCTCCCGGACATCCTCATCCTCCACCTGAAGCGCTTCAGGCAGGTGGGAGAGCGGAGGAACAAGCTCACCACGTTTGTGCATTTTCCCCTGGCAAGCCTGGACATGACGCCTCACATGGTCACCCGCAACCACGGCACCCATCAGCCCCCTCTGCAGCCTGGCTGGAAACAGTCCAGAAGACCTGACTTGGCTCCCCCCGACTTCCTATACGATCTGTACGCTGTGTGCAACCACCATGGAGGAATGCATGGTGGACATTACACAGGTCTGAATAAAGTAAAATGTTGGAACCACTGGGAGGCACTTTGTATCAGCTGGAGTCTAAAGTGCATTTAAATAGCAAAAAATAGCATTAAAGCATAGCTTCTCTAGATCTGCAATGTTTCAGATGAACAAAACAGGACTGCACTGCTTTACTTACCTCAACTTCAGAAGACTCATAAATGACGCCTAGTCTACAGGCTTCCGTTTTTAACATTATTAGATAAGGCAGTCAGACTAAATGAGACGGTGTTAATAATGGGAGTGCTGAGAACAGGTGATTAGAATCAAATCTAATTTGGAGTAATATATTTTAGTCATTCAACTGCAGGACATTTTTAGACATGCAGGTCTTCATTACAGCAAGGCAGAACATAACACAGGACACGTCGGAGGTACCAGACTTTGTTGCACATACAGTTGCCTGTTATCTGCGTAACAATGGAGGTTGATATTATGTTACGCATGACTTGATTGCCTCAACTCCAAAACATGTTTCTCTTCTTGTTAGCACAGTTGAATGGTTGAGTTTCACTGTACAGAATAGAATGAGCAGAGTTTGGCACCAGAAACTGCTCCAAATATTCAACTTGCAAAAGTGTGAAAAGTGGAGATGTGAGGCCTCCAGCACACAAACACTGAGAATGGACTTTACAGTGAAGCAGGAAACACATGTTGTCCAGCAGCTCAACTTGTTTCTAATGAAGGAGAAGAAGTAGATGTTGTTGTAAATACTTCAACAAGATAATTGAACTTTTGTTTGTGAAAAGAGCAGTACAGTCATTTAAATAATATGTTAGAACATCTTTAAATATTGCTTGCATAAATGGAAAATCAGGTTACATTGCTTATACTGCATTTTCATTTTCAAATTTGAATACAATCTACTGTGCAGAGGGGGACGACTTTGAAAATTAAACATCAAACAGCTTTTGCATTTTTATTTTAATATGGTCCTAAAACGCCATACGAATACGTGAAAATGAAAAGGCAAATTTAATTATTGCATTTTCACTTTCATGTTTCTTCTCATTTATAATGCTATTGTGGAATTTCAATTTCATTTTCAAATTTACATTGTCATTTTAATATTGTCCTTTCTTGGCTTCCATAGTTTTCCTTGCCACATTGACATGAATGAATGAATGAATAACATTTTCTGTAACTGACTCAAACATAAAGGTTTTTTTTTCCACTGTTGTTGTGATTGCAGCCTTCTGCAGGAACTCCGTGGACGGCCAGTGGTACAGTTATGATGATAGCAGTGCTGAGCCGGTTCCAGAGGCGGAGGTGTGCACACGTGGAGCTTACATCCTTTTCTATCAGAGAAGAAATGCCATCCCCCCTTGGTCTGCCAGTTCCTCAGTGACAGGTTAGTCCTTTGAAATTCTCAGAAGCCGCTTGTTATATTGATATTACAGTCAGGTGGAATCCTTTTGACAAAATACTGATATAATGAAGGGACTGTGGGAGTATCATTACACCGCACACCATCATTATTTACAGTTTGGCCTGCAAAAATCTGTTGTTTTTCCCCAGTGTAATTTCAGTCTGCCATAATTATTTGATGTAGGCTGCTGCTTTTCTGCAGCATCAGTGTGCATTTCCAAAGTAATCTGTTACTGTTATATGCCAATATATGCAGGTTGGCAATGGTTGTAGAGAAAAGCTGACCTGTTGCCAGCAAAGGTCTCCATGTCCTGGAGTCAAAGAAGCATTCATCTTCATGATTCCAGCATAATGAGGGCACAGATGGGTGGAAATGCTGATGATCACATAGATTTCATTTTGCAGTTTGGATGCTTTGTGAGGCCAGAAGATGTTGCTGTGTGAAGCGTTGTGCTGTACAGTCGTGTGTGACTGCCCGTTTGTTTTTGGATAAATTGATATGCAAAAACCACAACAACAATGTCATTCTCTCCTTTTTGCAGGCTCCACCAGCTCGTCCACCTCTGACCACTGGCTGGTCCGGCTGGCGGGGGGCAGTGAGAGGGGCAGTGTAGTGTCGGGAGGACCCATCCCTGGACCTTCTGGGCCCATACAGGCCCCAGAGTCTCCTGAGCTGCCAGTGTTTGGAGACGAACACCCCAAAACAGCAGAAACAAGTAGGTATCTTTGTCTTGACGCTGCTGCAGCTGCCACGCCCATGTTTGTCCATTTAACACTTTCACTGTGAACAAGCAGCAGTAGGAAATGGTCTGTTTGCTTTAGCAGTAACTTAAACCAGCTCTGATACGGCTACAGGAAAGTGAGCAGTTAAGAGTGAGGCTGATATCAATAAGGTACAATTATAAACAGTGATGCTGTCAATCCGTCCTGCATGTGAAAACAATTTGAATCCAGTGCAGGAATCTGAATTATTCAAACTAAGAATGATAAATAATCAAAAACAATTTCATGAAAATCTTAAGGATTATAACTTTAAGTTGTCATTTCCCTTGAATAAACTATAAGACCACCACAATATTATTTTTATTATTATTATTATGGCTTGGTAAGTCCAATACCTTGAAATATGTATTTTTACAATTGTTACAATACTACATTTAATTTAATAGATGTTAAGTTAAATTAATGTAGTCTCTAGCTGTCTGTTTTTGTGTAATTTAAATTCACATTCAATGTGAATTAAAATGTTCTTAAGTTGTGAAATATGTCACTATTATTCAGTATATTTAAGTCCATTTCATGCTTCATAACTTTTTATTTGTATACAATGTTACTAATAGTTCACTAGTAATTAATGACATATCAATTTTAAAACATACTGTAAGTGTACCTTAGTAGAAGTAGTAACATATCACACCTTTTCATCTAGATGGGTTTGAAGCCAAGCCGTTTGTTCGTGGGACCCAAGGCAGGAGTGTCAGCATGAGATCACCAACTAAGTCCAAGGAGACTCTGAACAAAGTCCTGCCACTGCGGTGGTCTTTTGGTTCCAAGGACCGCATTAAACACGCAGTACAGACCCAGCCCGGAGAGCTGGTGGAGTACCTGGAGTCTGGGCGCCGACCACGATGTACCAAAGACCCTATCATATCGCTAGTGGCCACCCCGCCACAAAGGAATGCCCAGGGAAGAGCCTTCGAAGTAGGACAGGACTGCAGCTCACCTAGCGGCAGCAGCCTTAGTTATACAGACAGACCCGGCTCTGACACTTGTTACTCCCCCAAAATACCAGAAGGACAGAGCAGAGCTTGTGTGGACAGAAGCGTCAGCCAGGGAGTCGGTAACAGCAGCAATGTCAGAGCCAGGGATTATGGTTCTCTGAGGCAGAGGTCATCTAAGAGGGTGAGGCAGGACCAGGGCAGGACCCTGGACCTCCAGCTTCAGCTTCAGAGAGGGGCCTTTCTAGTGAGTCATATCAGCCACAGTGCACCTCCCAGCAGAGACTCCACACTGAGAAGGTCCAAGGTCCAGACAGGGGTGAGCTCCAGGGCACACAAAGACTTGTTACAGATGGTCATTCAACCTGAGGACAGGGGGGGGCAGCGGGGGCAGGAGGGTCGCAGCCACGACAGCCTCTTGTCTTTTTTCAAACCTGGTTTCATGAAGAAAGACCTTTCTGAGTCACCAATCAAGGGGCAAGACCGGCGTATAAACGGCCACGGGCAACTGGGGAAGCTGGAAAGCAGCAACTTGGCCACACTGTCCCTCTCCAATGGAACGCTGTCCACAGCGGCACCAGAAGAGAGGAAGACCAGTGTCGTCCCAAGCTGTGACGCCCGCAACTGCAGAGTACAGCTAGTCAACGGAAAGGTCGGAAATCCCGAGCCTGTCGACATTAAGCGTGCTCACAGCTCCAGTAACATCCAGAACAAGCTGGATCTGACATTTCACAGGTGTGCCTCCCTGCAGAGGAATGGAGAAGTAGTGGTCCCTCCAGCCCACCGCATCCTGCTGTCAGACAAGCCCAGTTACGCCACGTTGCAGCGGACTCGATACAGTACCACTTCCCTGGGTAGGCACAGACCCGTCCCCGAGCCCTGTTTTTGAGCCCGCTGTGCAAATTAAGCTACGTTAAACTAAGCTATGCTACATACAGAATTATAAGGGCTTTTTCTGTTTGGCTGGCATCGAGCACAAATAGTAACAAATTAGAGCACAGAGTTGGAGTTTTGCTCTGGTTAACAAAAGAATAATGATGATGTAAACAGGTCTGATTGCTGCTGTTAAAGTAATGCAGTGACTGACAGTGTGGCATGAGCTCAGTCTTGCAGGATAAATGGAAGGCTTTAAATTGCAGTAAATGCAGCCTCACTTTTCAATTCTCAATATGTAAATGTAGCCTAAAAATAAAGTCTGTTTATATTATTAATAATAATAGTGTTAATCCTAGTGATTACTTCAGTGACTGGTTACCATGTGGCTGATGGCTTTGCTTGTGTTTTTTTCATTATAAGTGCCTCTGTGACAGCCCAGAATGACTGATGAACACTAGGACCTCTCTGCTGATCTCTACGCACAGCACCTAGAGAAGCTCCCAGCAGGAGGCACCGCTGGACAGAAAGTATATCTTCTCGCTCCCCTTCATAGTACTGTTATAAGTTCTTACCTGTGTGTGTCTTAAACTAAATCTATGCAGAGTTGAATTTACTGAGGAGAAATACTGCTGTAATTTGACTTTTTTTTGGTTTTCCTTGTTGTGTTTTACAAAGCAGTCTACTGTCAATTGACTTACATGGTTTTATGTTGTAGTTTCTGATCAATCATTTAAATAAAAAGTGGAGGGCGATTTTGTGATTTAGCACACCCCACGTCTGGGAACCCCAGAGTTTGGAAGTCGCTTTGCATAAAAGCGTCTGCTAAATGTAATGTAAAAATGTAATGTTTTCATCTCATTATACTTTCATAAAACCAACATCTGTTCCGCAGTTAGGAAATCAACTTAAATGTATAGGTATGCATCTGAATCCATTCACTATTTACAGATAATGGGCTAAAACACGTGAAATTGTTAAACACTGCAAGTACTAACACCTGCACTGTAAAGTGACTGCTATTTCAACATGTATAATTTGCTTTGTCGTTTTAATGTTATATTACCAATGCACATTTTTTATCCAATATTTTGCTACATGACCAGAGCGTACATGCTAAGTTACATTTCTAATGTAGGGACAACTACACTGTACCAAAATTGGCAAAAATATGTTTTTGTTTCTGTGTTTCAGGCATTAAGGTACACCAGATGAAATGCGTAAAGTAAATATTCTATCTTAGCTTGGTCCATTTTTAAACATTTTGAAAGGGTGATAATAACTACCCCAGAAGCTTTCAAAGCAATAAAAGAGGGGATTTTGTATTTCCACCACTGCTGAGCGAGAGAGTGAATTGATGTCTCTTTCACTAAAGTCTAGTTTGACTTCTTCCTGTTAAATCGCAGACATTATAAGACCAGATGCGAAAGCAAAGCTCAGTTTGAAGCCGTTTTCTCATTTTGGGATTAAACGCCATGTGCACACACAGATAATTACTCATGCACTGCTGCCACAGGAGTCCTAATGGTGATCAGGCTTTGTGACACTCACATAAACTGTAATGATGGTCGCCACCACAGATCAGAGTCATGTTCCTGAAGCCTGTCTAATATATATATATTTTATTCACAGTCATCAGCCATATTCACCGTTTCTGTATCTGCACTCAGCTCTTGTGTTTCTGTCTGCATTGTAACTTTGTCACTGGGGATAATTAGGGAATGTAAAAGTAAGAGTCCAGTTTGCCGACACTAACTGTGTTCACCTTTCATCTTGTGTCATTTAACATTACTGTTTAACAAACACTCTTTACCAAAATGAAATGATAGTAAATGAAAGATGTTTCTGAGACATTATTTGGGAAATATGGCTAGATTATATTTTATTAACTTTTTTAAAAGTCTACATTTTGTACCTGATGTGTAATTATGTAATTTAAGTACCAGATAAAAACCGTATGTTTCAGGTTACTGTATAAAGTTAGATTAATACATACTGTAAGTGGGGTTGAATTGGACACAACACACGGAGGTCCCTGTACTGAACTGTCTATATTGTCTGCTTAATGTACTGCAAGTTTTATGGATTGCAAATTAAACACAGCTTTTCTCACAAATGAATACAGTGTAGCTGACTGATTTATGTTTCATCAGTCTTCCATCCGGCTCACATCAGGCAACTACAGTGTTTTAGGATTCAAGACAGGTATGGAGTGAATTGAGTGCTCTCACTTAAGTCAAGCAATGTATCTGCTACAATAGCGGCATTCCAAAGCTCTAATTTAGGCATGTCTTCCTGAAAGATGAAGTGAGGCCAGAATACAGAGAGATTTCATGGCTTTTTAAAGTGCGTCTTCTGTTTGATACTTAGTCATGGTGTTTAAATGAATGTGTGTGGAAGCAGATTCAATGGCAAAGAAAGGAAGTTGCCAAGAACACTTAATCGGATTTCAAAGATTTTGATAGTGAACCCTTAAGTGTTAATGCCAATATGAATGAACAGGAATTATCATGTCTGTATGCAGCGTAATACCTAGGCCTATATTTCATGATCTATTTCATTATTTCACTACTTCTATTTCATATTTCCCCATCTATTCTGAGTTATCTGATCACAAAGCGATCACCATTATGATTAACCGTTTACAACAAGTAAGATATAATGAGCTGCAAGTTGTTGCTGACACTTTATGTAGATGATATGCTGCAGATAATCAGCCTGACAGCAGCTCCTGAACAGAATGCGTATCGGGCAATCGGTCCAATATACCTTAGCCAAACATTAAGCCTAAAAGGGGCTCACTCTGTTATTTAATATGACTATAATGTCAGGCATTAGCCTTTAATCAGTATGCACTTCATATGTACATGGTTGATTATTTGTAATATGAACAATTGAGAGGGGTATTTTAAAAGAAAATCCTTTTAATATGCAAATGTATGCAGATAGGTTCTCCTCTGCAGCAGGAGGACTGGGCTCACATCACAACAGTGGAAAGGGCAATCATGAAATGTAGAATAAAAACTCACATTTTCTTTCAGAGGACCTTTCAGAAAAATGGAAGAACAGATTAGTTATGCTGGAGCAATCGACCAATCGCTACACTGAGCCTCTGATGTTTTCTTTGACGTCAGTGGAAACAGCACATAGTATTTTTTTGCAGAAATGTTCACTTTATTTATTACTGAGAATACAATAACCTATAACAAAGAGAAGGCTGTACTGCAGAAGGCTCTGCACTGTAATGTTCTCAACACTGAATAAATTGCTCTGCAATTTCAAAGGAAATGGATACCTACATAATAATAGCACGGATTCAATGCATTTCATTGCACACTATTATAGAGGTTTTAATCAGCCTGCATGTGGCTGATGCTGTAGACTGGCAACATGAAGAGTATGCTAATTGTAATTTGAGTTATCTCTGCCAACACCTGTTGGTTTTGCTAAGTAATGTAAGTGTCATTCTCATTTAGATTGGCCATGGGTATAAAATGCCTCAGCTGTGCATCTTGCTTCCTTGTCTGTTTAATCAGACTAACAATTAACAATCACATCAGTATGGATGGAGCTCGGGGTCAGTTGTGCTCTTAATTGTTTAGTTGGATGTTCAGAGCCACAGCACTTGACTTAACTCACAAATAAATGAGCATGGTATTCCTAACAGGTAAAACAAAAACGCACTGTTTAATGTTTTATTTATGGAGTTTATTTTTCTTATTTGTGTGGAAAACCACCTATTTTATATAATTTTGTTTATACATTTATGTATAGTGTAAATTAATGTTTATGAAAAGATTTGACATTTTGGGAAATATGCTAGCAGCCAGTTAGCTTAGCTTAGTTTAGATTAGCGATATGTCAGTGATGAACAAATCTTATTTGTTCAATCCATCCAAACACTTCAGTGCAAAAATGTCAATTTGCAATTGTGCCAAGTGTGAGGTAATGTGCCAGACTATTTCCTGTTATAACGTGTTAATTAGTGAGTTTAACATCATAGTCCAGCACATGACCCCTTGTAAAACAACAAATTGTTGTTTTTGTTTGTTTTTTGTTTGTTTGTTTGTTGCAAGGATTAAACCAACAAGATAGATGTGTTAATTGGTGATCCTCAGTGATGCTGGTAGGTAAATTGTGTTACCTTTGAACAGGGTAGCAATTTGCCCCTGTTCCCAGTCTTTGTGCTAAACTAAGCTAACCAGCTGCTGGCCGTTTCCTGTTTCTTTCTGTTGTCTTTATGCTAAGCTAAACTAACTGGCTGCTAGCTCTAGCTACGTATTCACCATACAGACATGAGTGTGGTATCAATCATCTTATGATATTGTCACTAAGAAATAGATTCTTTTGGTGAATTTTGTCCAAATTTGTTCAAACCTTGAAAAAAAAAACATATTTGATAAATGATTCCAGTAACTATACATTATATATAGTATACAGCCATTTATTAAAAGCAGTTTGATTCAAGCACCTCTCAAAGGATTTTGTGTATGTAGACTTTCAGTCATTTACCTGTTGCTGGAACACTGAGGAGTGAAAAATGTTTCTTAATTAAAACATGCCAAAGCAATACAGCTCTAAAAGAAAATTAAAGAGTGTTTTGTTATTGTTCATAGTAATAGTCATTTGCTAGGCTAAGCAACATGGCGAGACAATTTTCTAATGGCCTCACAGACACACATCTGTGCTATGAATATAGTCAGCATGAGATAACAGGACTGGAGATGGGCCCCTGTCTTTGGATCAAACTCATTATATTGAGGCTAATTGCTATCTTTGCTCATGCAGATATTGGTGTGATGGCTTGTGGTGTTTTGTTATCCTCAGTTCATTACTGCTGTTGCCACTTTGTCACCGTCACCATTCAAAATGAAAGAAGAAATGTTCTAATATCTACTTCCATCAAGTATGAAATTCTGCATGTTTTTGACTTCATGTTAATTGATTTACGATCAAATGACGTCAGGAACGCTGTTTAATGACGTGATGGTGAGAGATGGGCAACCTTGTGCAGCACTAATGTTTGATATTAAAACTGGCAAACCAGCATAGAAATCAGCAAAGAAAATAAATATCCTTTGACTGAGGAAAGCACGCTGCTCGATGCTGGCATCTGAAAACAGCATTAGATTGCATGAGCTGATGAAAATGAAACACATTGTGGTGCCAAGGAAATCAAATCCTGAATGCTTCATTGTAAAAATCAAATTAGTGAAAATAGCAAACTGAGGGTCATGCGTCACAAATTGTGAGGATATACAATGAATGTTCAGAATAGATTTTCTTTCATATATTTTAAGAAAACGAATGGACGTTCGGAGCAAAAGGAGCTTCAACTCCATCAATGTTTTTGTCCGTGTAGCCTGGCCTCAGCAGAACAAACTCATATTGTTTTATTCAGTTGTATATTTGTTATGGTTCTATTGTACATACTTTATAACAACGGGTTTGTAAGGCTCTACATAGGAGCAAGATTCACAGACTGAAAGAGACACACAACAAACGACGGGGCAGTGTCGACGTGGTTGTTTTTCTTCTCTTTGTGGTCACTTTGCATTTCTTTGTATTCCTGTATCTCTTTAAAGTGCTTTGAATGATGTTTTGGTCATTTTGCATCTCTTTGTAGTCAACTTGAGTTGCTCGTGGTCATTTTGTGTCTCTCTGTGTTCATTTTGAATCTCCTCATGGTCGTTTGGCATCTATCTATAGTTGTCTGCCTAATAATTCTGCATCTCTCAGTGGAGATTTTGTGTCACTGTGGTCATTTTGCATTGTTTTTGGGTCCCTTTGTGATCACTTTGCGTCTGTCTATAGTTGTTTGCATCGTTGTTGCGTCAAACATTTCATGCACTCTGGTGAACTTTTATTCACCCGTTTATGGTGGAAATGTCTTTATTTATGTAAAGGCCAACATAAAATTCAGGCCCCATGGTGACGATTCGAAATATAATGGATTATAATGCATTAAGGCTCTCAGGCATTCTGTATTGCTTTCAAAAATATATTCTCCTCTAGATCAGCTTTTCTCATTTAATGTTATCCTACTGAGTCAACACACAGGTAGGCAGGATTTACTCTTCTGTCCTCTTTTGTGTCATGTGTTTGGGGAAGTAACCTATTTAAATGTGCATGCGGCACCTCTTCACACCAATGATGAATACATTCATCTTAAATAATTGTTACTTTAATAGCTCATATGTGTGTTTCAGCAAGATTTCTGCTCTCGTCCAAATCTTTCTGCACATTCAAAAAACATTTTGAGAACAAAATGTCCTAATATTAGACCTCACATTGCTTTTTCTCCCTTTCAGTTTCTTTGGCAGATTGCAAGCATTGCCGAGGCATTGTTGCATCTGTGAGTAGAGTTTTAGGGGTTCATCAAAAATAAAAGTCCTTTGCTACTTTCATGTTGTTATTGTATAAGCCAAAGATTTCATTATTTTGGGTTTGGGTTGTCCATATAATGAAGTAATTATCATGTAAATATCATGTAATCTTGGCTTTATCCAGTCCTCTGTTTTGGTCAAGATAATGGCTGAAAATTTGATTTCAGCCGCCCGACATTTTAAAGAAGCAGTAATGCTGAGTCTTCCCACTGTGAGAAGACGAGGAAAAAGAAACTGTGGTGTGTCATTCCTCTTAAGTCTGTGACACTTTGGCACAACATGTTTTTCTGCTTGAATTGTTTCCTATTTGGTATATGATGACCTTGAACAGAGATATTTTATTTGACATCAGCACTTTATTAACTCTTTTTCTTTTTACATGATTACAAGAAAGACTTCTGTATTACCTGGATACAAAGAGTTAAAACACACAGCCAGACCAATATTTCCATAGCAATGACTTCATAGTAAAGATGCCCAGTTACATACACAGGGACAAATAACTGCATTCCAGCATCACAAACCACATAGATACCATATAATGCCAAGTAAAAAAATAAAAAAAACACAAGTTACTACATGCACTTCTTGCTTCTGTTGGTTCGGCACTATGAAAATGGATCAGATGCCATAAAGATAAGATTCCATGATTTTTTCGATGAAATGCAAAAGTCACACAAATCATGTGCTTCCTGTTCATAGGATGACCAGCTACCAGTGCCATGACTATCTGGCTCACAAACACTATCAAACTGACATGCACAATAAATTCTGTAGTCCAACAATACTGATCGCAGATTGCAACATTAAACAGCTAACACAGTTAAATATTATTTTTTTAAATAAATATATAAAATGAATAATAAATAATATTTCAGATCATGACAACTATTATGTTGAGGGGCAGAAAACGATGTTTTGCAGAGCCTTGTGATTAAGGTTATTTTGCATGGAGCACTACAATGTATTATTAGTTTGTAGCTTTTGGTTTTGTTATTTTTGATGCAAAAAAAGTATTCTCTTAGCTCAATTTTTAAATTTCTTAGATGTCGTTGGCCATTTCAAGTGCAAATCAAAAAAACATTGAAGTTAATTACAATAAACAGAGGTACAGTTTACAGATTAATCAAGTTGCTAACTCACAATAAAAATCAGGGGGCTTTCAGTCACTGATTATACTCTTTGTGAATTAGTGTTATTTGTCTTCATTGCTAATTGCTTGACTCAGTCAGGTTTTCTGTAGCTTGCTAAAAACCTTATTTAACAGATGCAAGATGCTATCTACTGTTCTTTTTATTTCTCACTTTGATAGAAAAGGTGGCTAAATATGACTGTTCCTCATATTGAACATGCCTTGAAATGTCAGATTATATCACCACTTGGCACATAAATGCCCTTCGAAGTTCAGGGCAGTCTCATTTGGAATGATCCCTCCTTTGTTGTGTCTTCGTGTAAACAGAAGGGTTTTGCTGAGCCAGTCAGTAGCGGCAGGTGGCAGCGTGTGGTCAAGGATCGGCAGCTCGGTGTCCATCTCAGTGCACAGCCACAGTGACAGGCAGCATGTTTTGAAGTAGTTCTCTCGATGACTGTGAGTGAGACGGATGAGAGCTGTCTGGTGCCATCCTCAGGCTCATGCTGCCATCAGGCAGAGCAGGGGCCACTCTGAAAACCCTGTGGGATGGCCGGATGGCTACAATGAACTGCCTCTTGAACGTTTCACTTAATAAAATGTAGATGAACGGGTTGATGCAGCTGTTGGCGTAGCCCATGCTGATGGCAATGTTGTAGGCATACAGGAAGGCAAAGCTGGGCCGCTGTACTCCAAGGTGGGCCAGCTGCAGGATGTAGTAGGGAGCCCAACAAGTGAAGAACACCAGGCATATGGCCACCGCCATGCGGGTCACCTTTCTCGTCCGCACCCTCTGGCTGCGCTGGGGCAGTGGAGCAACTGTAGCCGACATGTTTTGGAGAATCTTGAAGAAGACACCACAGATCAACACCCAAGGCAGAGCAAAGGCCAAGAAGAACTGGTAAAGGGTGAACCAGTATGTGTCTGTGGCTGGGTTGGGCAGCAGGAGGGCGCAGCCCACTGAGCCGTCCTTGAGGCGCATGAGTCCTGTGTACATCCAAACCGGTGTGATGGAGACCAGAGAAAACACCCACACCAGAGCTACTGCTGCCCCAGCCACGAAGGGGGTCCGAACATGTTTGAAGCGGATGGGATGGACAGTGGCCAGGTAGCGATCCAGAGTCATCACAGTCAGGATGTATGTACTGACGATCTGGCTGTTGGAATCCAGCGCTGTGATGACAGTGCACATGGTGGCACCAAAGCACCAGGAGCCGTTGCCCACAAGCTGGTGGATGAGAAAAGGCATGCCGAGGAGGAAGAGGAGGTCTGCGATAGACAAACTGAAGATAAATATGTCTGGCACTGTTTGCTGGGAGCAGAACTTGGTCTTCTTCAAGATGGTGTAAATTACAATACAGTTTCCAAAGATCCCAAAGAAACAGATGACACCAAAGATGCTGGGCATGAGCACATTGTTGTACTGCTGGTGTTCTGGCAAAATAAAAGGCAGAATACTCTGTCAGTCACATATAACATACAGCCTGGGATTCATATCTTTTGTTTCTATGTATGTCAAATAAAAGAAATCACAATGACACACTGATCCATTCTTACATTTTTTAAGAATAATTTTGCATATGTGACACAGCAGTAACATGCAAAGAGTCTAACAATTGGTTTATAAAGGAGAAGAAACTAACAACCTACCTTCCTCTAGATTTTCGGGCGAACTGGAGGACGAAGAAGATGAATTCGAAATGTAGTCCATACCAAATGGCTTTTGGTGGTCTTTCTCTAAAATACTCTGCAGAATATAATAATAATAATAATAATAATAATAGTAATACAACTTAAATAGCGGCATTCGAGCTAAATAAAGTCAAATTAAACCCAGGGTACAATAGGAGCAGCAACATAAAAGTATTTAAAAAATGTGTTCGACTCAGAAATCTGCGTTCTTTAGAGGCGACTTAACCCACACGTCATTCTGTTGGTGTCTCCTGAAAAGAGGCAACACGAGACGCTCTTGCTCCCTTCGGACAGCTAATCATCAGGGACTGGATGTGCCTCTGCCTGAGAACCTGAACGACTGAAGAGAGAGAGAGAATGTCAAATATGAAGTTACTGTGTCCGTAATACCCGTCGTCTATGATACTTCCACATGTGTCTGGTTTTAGTAATACTTTTATTTCCTAATATTTTTTAAGATATAACCTTAAGACATTCCTATATATTTATCCTATAAGTCTGTGCCTTTCTGATGTCAACTTTTACCATGATTTGCCATTGTATTCGTTTTACTATTAGTATTGTTACTAACGCTGTTTTCAACATCTCCACTAGGTGTCAGCATTGTCAAGGTATTTAAATGTCACTGTTGCAAATGATAGACGGGCCAGAATCAAAAGCAGATGTCCGAAAAATGAAAACAAAGGAAGACGACCAAATATTTGCCGAATAATTGGTTCTGTAGTGGGATAAAGGTAACAGCTAACACACTCCCCGCTGTCAACGTAATATTTGCTACTTTTTTATTTTGTCTGAGCACCGTGTGTGCATATCTTTGCCTATGGCATGCATAACCAGGCATGGCCTAAATCTTGAATTTGTCAATGTATGACGATTTCTTTATGAAAAGAAGCAGCAGGTGGTTTATAAAGTGGTCAGAACACTTATCATGCAGTGAGCTTCACTTGGCTCACTATATAATCCATTGCCCTGTCTACTTTTATCACCTGATAAAGTCAGATGTCAAGCACTGATGTGGCAACAGTTTTACGTTATTTTACAGCCGTGAATCATAAAGCAATAGGATGATCCAGTTATCTTGCCTATTTTATCTGATGTTCCACTTATATGTATTGCCTGATATGGATTAGCCTAGTCTATGTGGTTTTGTCCTCTAATTTTAATCTCACTAAATCAGACACACATATAGATGGACAGACATAGATCGAGATAAATATATACAGAGATAGATAAATAGACAGATAGAGAAACATACTAATAACAGGTATTAGTATTAGGCGCCTTACAATAATTATGGGGGATAATTAAAGCCTGTAGGCGACAGTACAGTTTTGTGGTGGATTTGGCATAGAAGTGGAACAGACTGACAGGGAGGAGCTCCAGTCACAGCAGCAAGCGAACCCTCCCAGCACTGTGGAAGGAAGCGGAAATAAACCGAGTAAACCTTATGCTAGTAGCTACGTTCAGGCTCCTAGGACAGGGTGTAAGCGACATCAGACGTACATCTCTTGTTGCCTCTTTTAGAGGAAACAGGGACTGGATAATTACACAAGAGGGGTTTTGTTTGTTACGGTGGCAGCATCGAAACGGAATACCTCGAGTGGTGAGTTTTCCCTATGCTTTCTCTTTACATAAAAGTTGTGCACTCTTTCCCTTCTCGACGCAGGCTAGGCAAGTTCAGTAACGTTAGCTGGGCTAACTGTGCCACTAAGCTAGCAACAACAGCTCGCGCTATGAAAAAAAGGTGTTTTCTTCCCTTTTTCATTTGCCAACGTGAAGCTAGCTTGGAGGCCTCGGGTGTTAAGAAACCTCATGTTTATTTGATACTGGGCCATTGTTTTGAGTAATGTCATCGTTAGTTTGCCTGTTGTGATAAATTGACGGGGTTAAGTTTGATAACCACACCGCTTCGCAGTTATTGTTATCCGACCGTTAGCCGGCATGCTAGCTCTAGCTGTCTTGAACACTGGGCGCAGGCTGTTCGCTGGACCGGATTCGAGCCGCTCCAACTACCGTAAAAACTGCAAGAAAATACGCGATCTGTTGCTCAAAATGTCATTTGACTATATGTTGAAATCTGACATTGTTCTGACAGTAAAAAAGCTTGACAATGTTGTTAATTGTGGAGAATTATTGTAGTCTGCCCCCTTTTCGGCTTAAGCTTCCCCTTTCATTACTTTGTCTTTACTAACGTTACTTCTGTGAATGCTGTGCTTTATTCGTCTGTCTTCAGTAACGCTACAGTGGCCGTCGATTAAGTTTTTGACAGTTGTATGACTGTAAACAATGCCTGCAGTCACATTTTATGACCTACTGTGTCGTTTCTGTCAAGTGTCCTGCATCTTCTGGTTTCCTTTTTCTAGCCAACCCATATACCGATTATCCGTGACGAGATAACATGGATTGTATTTTTTGGAGGGGAGGGGTTGTATTTGTCGTAAATGTGTTACTCTTTCTTTTCGTCACCTGGCTGGCCGTCAGATTTAATTGCCTTACTCGACGCAGAGCTGTATTAGTGTGAACCCATCAGAGCTGCATGGTAGCATATTAGCAAACAACTTAATGAGATAACGTAGCTTTATCCTTTTAACTCAGCAACTGCAGGGTTTAGTATCCCTGTCGCCTCTGCTTAAGTAGGCTGCTGGCTTGTCTGTGGTCTGGCCAGGTGGTTGGCTGTCAAGAACGTCTGTAGTAATGGCTGTTGATGGTTGTGAACTGCATCAGTATCCTCTTGTCCTCTTATTAATGTTGCCCTGGGTAGCAGCAGCGGCAAGAACATGTAGGCCTTAACCCCTTTTCACATAGGTTTGCTATTGGACATGACCATTAGTACTTGTGTGCTATAATTTGGATATTCTAAGATCTCAAGAGAACACAGCATGTGATGTCTAGACCTCGAAATAGTTTTCTCATGATTACAGGAAACAATTATATAAACGTTTTATGAGTGCAGCTAAGAGGGAACTAGTGAGATAAGTGAAAACGTGCACCATAGCATATTCTCAAAGTTCAGGCCAAACCAAATTCATCTTTGGTCATCTTAATCTAGTTTTTATGTTTTTAAATGAGACCCCTGATCACCTTGTTTCTTGTTTGCAGGTACCTTACTGTAACCTTTATGTGAGGTCTAAGCCTTAAAGGAGCGGGTCACAGACGGGAGGAGAGACTCGGAGAAAAGCATCTGGCCACAGAAGCCTGGATAAGAGTTTTTATTTTTTACACAGTCCCTGAAACACCACTGCAGTCAAGCGTTTTTACCCCAGCACGCAACAACAACCATGGAGGCCATTGCCAAATACGATTTCAAAGCCACTGCTGATGATGAGCTTAGTTTCAAGCGTGGAGAAGTCCTTAAGGTACGCTACAACAGTTTGATCATTCAATGTTAAGGCTTGTCTGGATTCCTCATAATTTGGAAATGCCTGAAATGTTTTTTTTTTTTTTTGCTGCAGGTTTATTTCTTGTTTAGTTAATCATATCTGTCCTGTGTGAAATTAAAGTGTCATCAACCGTGTATCAAGAGTTTCAGGCAGTAATATCTATAGGATTAAAATCATCACTCAAGTAAAGCCACAGTGTTAAGTCTGTATCTTACATTGAGATCAGTATGTTCTTTTTCAATCATATTTCACGTTGTCATACACTTGCCAGGTGTACCTATCAAATTGAAACCTCCATATAAAAAAACCTGGCCTACAGCCATGTGATGTAGACATGGTAATTACACGTGGCAACAGAGCAACAGTGTATGATAGTAAAGTATTCTAAGGGAGCGATGCTTATGTTACACCGCAGAAGGCCCAGTGATTAAAGAGACAAAAGATGCACGGTTTCTTTTCCATTATGAACTATCTAAAGTGCTCTCTGTGAAATCCCAGGCTTGCCCACATCCTCAGCCACGAGAAGCTTATTCAAAGCCCTGTGCTTTCTGGTTGCCTGAAAAGCATTTATGTTATTCTGTGACCTTGACGAGATAGCCAAGATATTAGAAAGTACATACTGCAATGTTCCTACGCAATGGATTTAAACGCAATCATCTTAATCCCCTCTGTTTAGAGTCCGAGTCATGACGGGCAGGATGCAGAAGCGACAGTGCAGAAAAACTAGTTAAACCTTCATACTTTCTAGGGAAATGTAGCTAAATACTCAGTGGCCTTATTTTACTTTAAAGGACCAGCACATACAGTTAAGGTGGTTCTCAGAAACAATGCTCTTGAATAGCCTCTTTTGTAAAGGACCACACAGCCTAAAGT
Organism: Nannoperca australis; assembly: GCA_036023655.1. NCBI lineage: Eukaryota > Metazoa > Chordata > Actinopteri > Centrarchiformes > Percichthyidae > Nannoperca > Nannoperca australis. Next base: position 21,660 of record JAVQJD010100305.1, read on the forward strand.
ATTTATTTTCAGTGTAACCTGTCACCCTGCTTTGAGCATAACAAAAAAATTGTTTTTACGGGCTACATCTGCTTTGTCAGACACGGTAAATGGAAAAGTGTAACATATGCATAATTTTGTATTAAATAATATTGATAAAATTCCTTTTTGCTTCAAAGTTAATTATCCAGTTTAGAAAATGAATGATGTCACTGTTACTACCGAGCCCATGACTAATTTAGTAGAATGGAACAAGAGGTGAGAAGAGACTGTGCTAATGAAGCGTACCTCAGAACTGCGAACTGCTAGTACTTTATTTTCTATGATCACATAAAATACTGTGTATATGTGATATAAAAGTCAGTGGATGAGTTGACTTTTCTGTCAAGAGATGAGTGCTGTTATTTTATCCTCCTGAATAAGAGATTTGAGCCCGGAGTCTTAAAAAGGTTTCTTATCTCACCAGGGAAGCCTAGCGGGTGGGGGAGGGGTTCAGCTTAGGAAACACTTGCCTAAATTTGAGTTCTTATTAAATTTGCGTATGAAAAGAGGAAGTACTGTACTTTTTCTCTATATTTGTCTGAAAAATCTCAAGCTTTTTACCAGATGGCAGTGTTCCAGCCAAGATGTTAATGGGAAATACCACAGATTCTTTTCCTTTTTAATGGACATAATTAAAGATGAGATGTGCATACTGGTGCCTGGGTAATTTAGACTTGGTGACTTAGATTTAGTGATATATGTTTAACTAATGTTCTGCTTATTTTTGCTTTTTTTATTTTGGTTTTAACATACTAAATTGTATTTCTCAGAGCAGGAAAGTGTTTCTTTTAAAATACAACTCTACTGTGTGTCTGGTACAATGATAAATTGTATACTGGTATTCGTGTCATTGTGTGTATTTGAATATGTTTTGTTTATATAATGGTCGGTATGCTGTGTTGTGCACTATGAACTCACCAAGGAACGTTCCTAATGATGTTTGTTGTAATGGCAATGGCAATGAAGTTAAGTCGACTTTTACTACCAGTTAGTGAAGATGAGTATCCTGGCCTGACATTTAGACTTTGGAACAACAACTTCATGTTTAGTTGTTGTTGTTGTTGTTATATGAATTTATATCATGGACCATGTACACAATACATTAATCTAAAAAAAAAAAAAAAAAAAAGAGAGAGAGAAAAGATGCTTTGCACTGGACTAGTAGTCCCTGGGCAGGTAAAAAGACATCCAATGAAACACGAAGCAAAACATTTAATTTCCATTACAAATGGACCAACAACCTATTGATATCTATGTATGAAGCTCTATTTGGAATTCTGCCTGAGGTTCACAGATACAGTTTACACCACTGTGTCTAAAGTTGGAACGTGTGCAACTTTGGTGGTCACTGGTGCAATACACAATGGCTTTAAAATGAAATGAAGATCTTCATATATCCTAGCCTTAAATATTTGACTAGGCTCGTGGGTAGCATACTGTAAGTATACACCCTTAAGAGCTACAAAAATTCTTTACGGGTTATTTCTGGACAGAGAATGAATCTGAAATGGGGAGGGAATTCTTGCATGGACGTTGCCTCTAGCACTGTCCACATTGCATGTGAATCATTTGTTGGCCGCTCTGCCCATAGGACCAGTTCACTTTTAGAGACCGAATGAATTGGCCTGATGTTTGTCAGATACCATCCCCCCATCTCCTTTTCTTTCCTCCTCCTTTTGTTCCTGCGTACATTAGTCTCAAGTCTGAATGTTTCCCCTCAGGTAACTTATGAGAAACTGGATGGAACAAGCTCCTGTCATTCACTTATTTAGAGTGTAACTATAAGGCTGCAGCTGCAGATCATTTTGGTAATCTAACAGCAAGGTTTTTTCCCAGTTCTTTTTAAACAAGGTCTCATGTCCCATCACTGAGTTGTTGTTTTTTTACATTTGGAACAAAATGGTACATTTGCAGCAACTTTTCTATAAAAAATATAGAGACAAACATTTATTGACACACTATTGACAGCGCTTAAAATGGTGGCCTCAAAAATAACTGAAGATCAGCTCATGCGATGGAACCAACCAATACCCTAATATATGCCATTGGTTATCCTGGTGTAAGTTGCGGCTCCATTACAGTTGCTTTGGCTGAGGCTGTACAAGCAAACCTTTCTGAGGTGGAGTGTGTTCATAGTGGCTCTTTTGCGCCCATCACCAGGGCTATCAGTCTGCTGATACTAATACTAAACAGCTCTGCTCTTAGGACAAAGGGTCCCTCTCATGAGAGAGCAAGCCCCTGTTAAGGCTTTGATTGTATGTAGCATCCTTAACTGCAAACCATTATTAGTATCACTGGGAGATGGGGGAGCAGCCTCTAGCCCTCATGTTTCATTTCAGTGATTTCGCTTATTTAAAATAAAAAAAAAATAAAAAAAACTACCTTTAGTGTACACAGATGAAAGGAAGCCAGTTTGGTACTTTAGACCTCAAGTATGATCTGAGACAGTAAGGAACAGTTTAAGTGACTCTCTATGCCAAAGTCCAAATATTAGGCAGCTCCAGCTCTGGCTTAATGCCAGACAGCCACACACAGCAGCGTTCCTCCTTGTTTCAGTTGCTTTTAGAAACGGCCTTTTATATAAGCGTTTACATAATGATCTGCCACTGAGGGGATGAAAAGGTTGGTTTGGGGACATGAAATCCTGTTGTGTAGAGCTATCTAATCACCCTGAAGTGTGATCTCACTTGTCAAAATACCCATCAGGGATAGATGCTAATGTTTTCAAGCACTAGCCTCACAAATTTGGTGGCACCATTTTGGTGGCCCAAATGTAAGGTTATGTATAAACAGTCCAGAAAAGGAAATTTGCAACTTGACACAGGCAAACAAACTGTGACACTTCAATAAATGAATAGATATTAAATATATTTTTATAATAATTAATAATTATGAATGCAAAGTATATCCAGTATAGGGATTAAACTTAGTCATCAAAGGCGGCCACTTACATGGAGTATTTGGTGGCTACAAACTAACTTTTTGTGGCTGTGGTTAATTTTGAGCCCTGCCCATGTAGGTAGTACAGATAAGCCGTGCCATTTGTTTATATTTGCAAGTTCAAGTGAAGCAAAGTGTCACATTGTAACAGAGGCTCCAACCCGTCCTTCAAATGAAAATTGGCGGTAAAGTAGCAGCTTGTTAACCTTTTTAAGGAATCCAACGTCTTGAAGTGTTTCATATCATATATCTAATCTTATAATTAGGTTTGTGTTTTTTTCTTTACTCCACATTTTGCTTTTGCTCTTTATCAGTACATGGCACTCAGTGCTGTTGCAACTACCTTCCTGTTTTATCTTTACAGTTTCAAGTTGTTTAAATGTTTTAAATTATGTCCTTAATTTGAACACCGAGCTGGATTTGTTGTTTTGAGTCTTAAACTTCAGATACAGAAATACAAAAATTCGAAAGCACTGAAGTGTGGGCGTATATGTAAAATGTCTTACAGTACCAATGTGTGTGGGTCCGTGACAAATTTGCATAGTGCAGCCTATTTCAGTTTCACAGTGTGAACTCCCATCATGCATGGACAAAAAAAGGGGAAATTGCCACTGGTTGTTACACGATCTTTTTTAAAATCCAACAGTTTACTGTACTTCTTTTCTGGCCTTTTTAGTCACAGGCTTGGTGCAACTACTTTGTGCAACTTCAGAAGTACTACACACGCTCGCACACATACTTTTTACCACTCAATGTACTCCGAGTAGAAGTGTGCTCTTGAGGCGCAGCAACCAGGAAAAATCACTTTGACCTCCTTACTAGTAATATTTGTCCATGGAAGATCATTACTGGAGATGATTTACTAAGACGATTGAAAAGTAATTTATAGAAGTAAAAAAAAATCTATTGTTATAACTAGTGTCAGGCATATGAGAACTATGTTTATATGACCTATTGTAACATTTGAACAGAGCAGTACGACACTGTCAAACCAATGACTGGCAAATCACCATTCATCACATTCACATCTGTCTGTTGGCCTAATACGTAGATGCATAAATCACAGGAGCATAGATTGAATACAGATCAACCAGCCGTATCTGCAGTTAGTGGTAACTCATACTGTTGCATTGTTGTTTGACCCTTTTATAATCAAATCGGCTGATTCAATCAAATCGATGCTTAGGCCTCTCTTGTTCTGCTCATTTTCTGTGTCAGAAAGCAGATCTAGAGGCAAAGCAGCAGGCGTGTGGAGGCCACAGTAGAGTCTGGCCATTGCCCTGAGCACTCTACACTTGTTCTCATTTCCTCCTTGAATAAATAAAGATTAACAGCTCTGCTAGCTGACCGAATTAGCTCCCATCAACAGATCTTTAAACTCTCCCCGTGTAGCTAAGATCTGCCTTTCCACCTCGCTACTTCCTCGAACCGCTGTCTACAGATTGAAAGCATTTGTTACTTAAACTCTGTTCAAGGCTGTCAATATAATATTGCCACTAATGAAATAGTATGCCATAAAACTAATTTAAAGTCAACCCAGGAATTGAATGAGAGCTTGCCGATAGATTACCAATAGAGGCGTGGCCTTGGTGGAACAGAAAGACACACAGTAATCATTATAGGAGGCAAACGTCAGTTCAAAAAAGAGAATACATGAACTATGATTACCCTGAGATATTTAATATTTACTCACAGAAAAATTTAAAACAAGAAAACTAAGCCACTGAAACATTGATACTGTAAGAGGCGTGGAAATATTAGAACAGCAGTTTGACAGAATGTGAAGGGTAAATTCAGCTGACTAAACCTTTTTATTTATTTATTTTTTTTTTTTTTGGCTCAGCAGGCCAATTTCCATTACATTTCTCATCTTTTCTCTACTTAAAAATGTCTACATTTGTTGCAACTGAATGTTAATATGAGAAAAAGGATTCTCATTGAGAAAGACAGGAGTGTAACCACCGCCACCCACTCATCCTGCTGTCCCAAACCTTTCGAGCCCAGAGTCAAACTGAGCTCATAATCTGTGGTAAAGTTGTCTAGTCTGTCCCGATAGTGTGTCCTTGTATCTGTGTGTGTTCATGTTAATGCCACAGCTTTGCTGTTTTCACATCCTGTTTGATGTGTCTTCCAACCCCCAGCAACTTCCTGTGTCTCCTCAGCAAACTCCAGCAACGCTACAGTGTGCACCTACCACTCTACAGCACTGCATTCACACTGAGGTGCACACGCCCAGTCCTTTCTGGGGCAGACAGTTAAGAGTTTAGCGGTTGCACTACTTACTACTACTTACGAAATACAGAAACATTTTGTGGCTGCAGCGAGAGCTCTCCATTTTTCAAGTGACAGACCTCTTGTTATCCATTTTTAGGGGTAACGATATGGAGGAGGAGGGAGCTTTTAGACAGTTACAGCACTTTCTCTTAAGGCCCCCCCACCCCTCCCCTGATTAATGGCTCCCTCAACGCCTATTAGTGCTCAGGGTATTGATTTCCCCTCCCCGTCCACCTCCGAAGAGAGGAAGAGTTGTATCGGCGCAGCTTGTGATGCCCGAATATCTAGAAACTCCAAACCTCACTTGAAAGACTAGTCTTTAAAATCTGAGCTCCAATCTGAGATCCAAATTCCACTACTTTCTTTTATTCCTTTCCAATCACCTTGAGTTTGAGTGGGCAGCGTTTTTCTTCAGATTTCTTGGACGTTTGTTTAAAGCAGAAGTGCAGTCGACTGTGTGAAGCCGAAGGGTCAATAAATTGCCCCTACGTTGCTCACTGCAGTTTTGATTACAGCTGAGACGCACCCTACTTACACTGCCCGGGGCGTAGTAGGATCTCACTGGAGTCCGTGAGTGATTGAGTGTGTGTGTGTGTGTGTGTGTGTGTGTGTGTTTTACATTTGCATAGGAGCAGACTATTTTCTAATTAAGTGCTGGATCTCTGGAGGGAAGGCTCGTATAAGTACATTTCTCTGGCCCTGTTCACATCTTTCATTAGAATGCGTTTCCACTTGCGTCTCGAGTGGCCACTTGTGATCGGATCTCTTTTACCGGCTCTGTATGCAAATAAACACATCACTTCTGTTTTGCTAAGACCAATATGCGTTTTTAACAGAGCGATCAGATCTCCTGGCGTCCTTGATGCGTCTGCGATGCATTCACACCTGTATTTAGAGCTGTCCACTTGTGATCAGACACATGAACGCCAGGTGTAAACAGGGCCTATGATTTGTCTCTCTTCTTTTGTCTAATTTAAACAGTGTGACCTTGTTAAAGTAAGAAACTTTAAAGAAACATAGCCATAGGACATGTTGCTCACAATGAATGTAGGTGTCAAAAGTTATTTAACACAAATACCCACAAAACACAAAGAAATGAGTCCGGATAAAGTGTAGTTCAGAATTTGAATCATTCAATGCAATACCCCTGCAACACACTGGTACAACTGTTGCTTTGCAATCTAATTTGTACATGGGATCTCATTAAACAGTAGTAGCCAAAAAAAAAACAAGATCTGCAAGGGAAAACGTGCGGCCTACTTTAAAATAGCAAGAATAGCAACCTTTTTCTACTAGTGACACCACTACTAGCACGCTGCTGTTCACTGGGCCGAGGAAGGAGACGTGGAAACTGCAAATATTGCCTCAGCTTAGTAATGGAGGAAAGTGTGTTTGCATGAACCTTCTCCTGTCTTTCTCCTTTTTTGTTGTTTTTTTCTTTTTGTGCATCTGGCTATTTGAGGCATCTGCACCAAGTCCACATACAGCAGCAGCCTCAGCAGGCAGACACTTTTTTCTCCCGGGCAGTGACTACCCACTCCGGCTCAATAGCTGCCTAAGCGGGCGAGGTTTAATATGTCAGCACTCGTGCCTGCTGCTGGCGCTGAAGTTGAAACCCGCTCTCTTAAATTGACACTCTTTTGCCTTCATTTCTGTGCCCTTGCTTGCTCAGAGCTTGTGAGAGCAGTAACCTGTCTGTCTGTGCTATCAGGTGGTATTAAGGCAGCTGACGGAGCAATTGTTAGTTGACGTATATGCAATCAACATACATCAGCAGCGTCTGAAATCGTTCACTGATTTGCTACACCTTTTTATATAATAGTTTTACTTTACTGTGAGAAGTGAATTGACATGACGCGTGTGTGGGATTGTTAGTGGAAAGTAGCGTACACGTAGATGCAACACTCCTTCTTTTTTTTTTGTTCCATTAGTTCCTCATTTTGGACCCTCAAACACAATAGCAAATAGTAAATAAAAGTGAACTATACAGTAAATGGAAAGTGATTTCAGAAACAGCCTTTGTGTTTGTAGCCCTCTTTTTCCCATAAATAATGACCTGGAAGATCCTCTTAGTTTATAGCTCAATAGCAACTTATACACAGCTTATTGCACAGCAAAGATGAGCTGTGGAAGGCAGAGAATGTGATTGGGGACTGTATAGGATTTAGGCATGGCTTGACTCAAGCATGCTGTACTGATTCTCTGAAGAATGGAGTTATTGACAACCTGGTTGAAAGTCAGAAATCTCCTACCTAACTGACCATGCAGGTGATGCACACAGCTCTGGGCCATAGTCTGTGTTTTTTAACCCTTTTGAAAACTAAAACCAAATCATGCCTATAACTGTCAGCTCCAACGTAGTAGTTGCCCTAGATCCAGATGACTTGAGTGCTTTTATTAAGGTGCTACCTCTTCTCTTCTGCTTTTCTAACCATTAACAAATGACTACTGTACATATGTCTATGATGTAGGCACCACAGACACGCTGTAAATCGGTAATCCAGCATAAGCATGGTGTGTGGCTCATTATAATCATCCATCTAATTTTTTTTATTACCACCTCTGAACATAAACATCCCATTAGACGTCAATCAGATTAACTCAATTTGATCTGTGTGTCTTTCACACAGTCAAAAACCACCACCAAGACAATGGTTAACCTTTCTTTGAAGTTTCTCTTTTTGTGTTGTGTTTTCTGCACCTTCAGCTTTTCTTTTGACATCTTAAGGGCAAAAAAAGAGGAGGAAGAAGAAATATTTCAGTGGCACTACAGATGCAGAGCAAAAAGAGAAAAAACCTGTGTAGCGTGGGAATGAAAGGACATGTTTCCCTTTCCATGGATTGATGGGGTATCACAAACAAGTCATTTAGCTAGCCAGCTACCGCAGATGGAGGACAGTACACTCCACAGAATAAAACATAGCTACTTTGGCTGCTCTGAAAAAGAGATGCCCTCATTTTATGTAATTTGCCCCTGAGGAGTTTTCCTAAGCTGATCACAAGGAGTGTGATTCTTCAAAGTGGTCCTTTGTCTTCTTCTTTTCCTTTCTTTCTCTCTCGCAGCTTCTGTCGCTTCCTCTTGCTTCTGCTATTCATCTCTCCTGATCGTTCTTCTGTCACGCTTCGTGCCCTGTTTTTCGCTCTTCTTCTCTTTCTCCCTCTGCCGCCTTTTCTCACTGCTCCTTGTCTGAGCGTTGAGTCAGAGAGCTGTAATTAGATCTCACTCCTTCTCATCTCCACACCACTCCCTCCTGATGTGCCATAAAGTCGCTGACAACTGTATTTAAGCCAAAAGTTATCATTCTGTCTTTTACTCCACTTGAGTTCCCACTCTGCACCGGCTGCGAGTGCAAAATAGTCAGAATTGGGCCGACATTGATTAGCCAATGTTTAATATGTTGTAAATATATGCAGATATTCATTGACATAACTAAGAAGGTGATGGAGCATCAATTTGTGGCTTCGGATTGGGTGCCACTAGTGTGCTGTTGCACAATTTTTTTTCAACAACAGCCGGCAGAGCTGGCATTGGCATCAGGCAGCAACAAGCCAATTCTTAATGCGACATAAGTGCAACAGTTGTTCCTAAGTGCACACACAATTGCCTAAGCTGCCACATCTGTTTACTGCACAACAGATTATGTCGCTTTTTCTTTTTTTTCTTCTTTTTTTGTGTAAGCTCGAGTCATTAGAGGGTACTGCCAAAATAAACTGCGCCGAGAATTCAGGCTGCCATAAACAACTTCAGCTGCCTGAGTCAAATTGATGTGGAGAGGAGAAAGGAGTGGGGCTAAGCCAGAATTATCTTTCCACATCAATTATCACACTTAGATTGTTAATTAGAGTTTGCCACCCATCTGTTTTGGCTGGTGGGTTCATCATCTTTGCAGACATCATGACTTCTGTTCTGTGTAATGAGATTTTTAAATCAACTGCAGTATAACTGTTGGATTGCCTGTTGCCTATTGTATCCCCATCACCGACTTTTGTATCCTGGATACATTAGTCCAGAAGATGGGGAAGACTTCATATAATGCTTTTGTGCTATTTTCTATTACTTTTGACATGACGCTTGCATTTTTACCCATGTTAACTTGCCATTCCTGTAAGCACACACCAGTGATTCTCAACCAGTCTAGACCACGGTGAGTCTCAAAAACATGTGATGATACAGAATGGATCAAGTGTTTTCACTGCTTACAAAAATAAAGTTCACCATCCAGTGTGTTCACGCCTACATCAGTGGGGGTGCTGTTACTTTTTTATTACTTCATGTTTGAGAACCACTTGAGTATGAGAGTTGGTGGACTTACAAGCCATAGTGAAGCCGCGGGCAGCCTCTTCTGCTGGGTGTTCAACATTCAGTTAATCCCCTGGGTCGGAGGTGTAATGTGTGTTAGAGGCACGATCTCTGCTCCCCATGTGGTAATGGCCTGAAGCATTATTTTAATTAAAAAAGTGTTACAAGCCTTTATTTCCTGGAATCCAATGTAATCTCTTTCTTGGTGTCTTTCTGCATCAGGGTGGCACTCAGTGCCTCCCTGATCCAAGACTGCAGCCTCCCTGCTGGGAGCAAAGGAGGTCAAACTCATTTCAGCAGCTTTTTTTTCTAGAGCTGTTTTGCTATACAAAGCAAAAACTGGACTAGTGTTGGTCTTCACACTATGCACCCCCACCCCATCACACCCCCACGCCTGCTGGGATTTTAAATCTCTCTCCTTATCCATTAGTCTAGGGCAGCGGCATTATTCATCTTTGTGATAGCGCATTCAGGGTATTTAAAATGATTACACCAATACCTACTTTTTTTTTTTTTTAAAGACTTGATCCCACAGACCCTACATAATGTCCTAGATACTGTACTGTTGAGGGGATGAATCCGTTTGTCCCCTGTGTAAGATCTGGTGCCACCACAGGGGTCACTTCTGCTGCCAGTATGTCAAAATAGAGATTCCATTCCATTCCTGCAGGACATCCACACAGTTGGCACTGACACGCATGCACGCTCAGGCATTACTTAGTATGTGTGCCATTGCAGGCCCTCTATCCTCTGACTTTTTTCACTGGCATCTTTTTTTGAGGGGGCTTGCGAGCCAGGCCCACCTGATGGCTCAATACTGTCTGCTAGAAATCACTGTTTAGGACTGACCGAGCCTCCGCAGGGACTTTGAAGTTGAGGGTGAATAATCTACAAAATCTGAAATCTTTGAGCGTCATTCTTGGACAGAAATATTTTTTGTGTGGTCATGAAGTTGCTAGATTTATGCAAAGATTTCCCCTCTTTCTCCGTCAGTATCTGCATTTGATATTTGATGTTGCCTTACAAATGTGTTGCCTTAGGGAGTAAACAGAACCACTTCCTTATCTGATCTTGATTGATATAGTAGTGTGTGCTACTTGTGATCTGCTGTGTGCTGGTGTTTTGGTCCACTGGCTCTCTTTACCAGTGACTTTGACTTTGCATATTCCCAGGTGCACTGTTGTAACTGTTGGTGGTTATCCATGGTCTTATTAGATAACCCAAACAGTGTTTGATGTTGTCATGGTTGCCGTCTGGTGTGCAAATAGACAGCAGAAGGGGCTCGATCAGTTTCATTAAACTTGGTGGCAGACCCAACAGGCTTTGTTCTCAGAGGTTCTGATGAAGCTTTAGTGTGTCTATCTTTCTATCTGGCTGACCTGCTGCACGCTCAGATTAACTCACACTCCAGGGTGTAATCCCTGCTCCTGATTTATTGCAATCCTGTGTGGACTGTGCAGACGTGGTTTGTTTAGCATCTTGTTTTCTCTGCCCCCACCATTACTCTCCCTGCGTACCTCACTCTCTACCTTCATCTCATATTAGGCATTGCTTAGTAAGTCGCTCTGTACACCTTATGCAATAATGACATCTTAAGCAGTGGTTTTCATTTATCCACATACTTAGTGTTATAGAAAGGATTTTCTTTGTGACGTTGAGTTTTAGGTGGCCGGGAAAGAGAAAGTAAGGATTTCAATCTAATCTCCTCATGGCCATCACTTACCCTCGTCCAAATCAAAACATCCATGTTTGCTCTGCATTGGTGTAAATGGTGAACAAAAAATAACTATAGGATTACTTTATGATGTCCACAGAAACCCCATGTAGACCCAAAATTAGTGTCAGCAACGTCTCTCCTTCTCAAGCATTTCTGTTCATCCAAATAACAAAAATACTTGAACATGATTATAGAATGTAAATTGCTGTTTCCTTTTCTCATAAGATGCCAAACTAAAAGAAAATAAATCCTATTATGTTGCATCAGTTTCTCCACATCTGCCTAAATAAATATAGTATAAAGACAACAGCTTGGATAGATGATTAATGCCACTGAAACTGCAACCGTGTGTGTCAGATGGATTTACTCAAAATATCTTTATAATTGCGTGGTTTTACAGAGACATACTGAATTGTTAGTTGTGGTTCTTGGTGTCCTGCGAATGACAGCTACCCGTGTTTAGTGTCACACATGGGTGTGTGGCTGGAAGTGCTAAAATATTTTAGTGTGTGTGACAGAGAGAGATGGGGAGCAGGGAGTCTACAGTGGCAGCTGTGGAGGAGATAATCCCTGGCCTGGACCACAGCCTCTCAAATAGAAACTCCTACAACTATTGTGGCTCAATCAGATTAAAAAGACAAAAAAAAATCTTCAGAGAAAAGGAGGGAATGCACAGCATGCTCAGAAGTGCAATAGCACAATGCTGGCTCAGCTTGGAACACAGAGACGTTGCTCAGTCGGACACAATGCTGTGGTTGTCTCCTCTCTGTATGGTTTAAAAGGAAACTGCCAGCCAAGCAAATATTTTATTTCTGCTATTCCTCATGGGCTGCCATTCTTTCAGCTTTGAGAGCCACCAGATAGACCCGCAAGCATTTAAGTTCAAATATCACTCCAAAGGCACATCTAAGCCAAACGTTTTTTTCGCTGGGCTTTATTTGATATCATTTTTGAACATATAATTTACAGTCACCATTTTGATATCCATGCTGGATGTCTTACATTTTTTAACAGGTTGAGCAAATTTCCCCAAAAGCTAAATATGACGTGTCAAGTTGTCAAGATGTGACATGTTTTAGTGTAGGTTGGTATGTATATCTATACTTAACAACTTAACTCAATGCTGTAGTGAGACATTTGGGAAAATGTGCTTTCTTGCCGAAAGTTAGATGAGAAGATTGATACCTGTAGTACTACTTTACTTTACAGTAAATAAGAAGCTACAGCCAGCAGCTGGTTAGCTTAGATTTGCCTAAATACTGGAAACAGTGGGAAACACTTAGCCAGTCACAGTAATTTCCTGGAGTCGCCGCTGGTTGCCTGGCAGCTGCTCAGAGCCAAGAAGTAGATGGAATATGGTTTGATCTGAAACGCCTTTCATTGGCAAGTTAGTTGTTCACGTGTCCACCAAAACGCAGCAAACAGACACTGTGCTTGAAATACTCACTAAAGGTACTGCTACAGTAGAATAACATTAAAAAGATGAAGAGGGTTCCTCTCTTTGCTGTGTTGGTTGTGCTCACCACAGCACCCTGGCACCACTGCCTGTGGACGGAAAATTGCCAATTGAGGTCAGTAGTGCCTGGTGAACAGTGTCTGTGAGGCCCTGCGCTGACACATTTGTAGGAAGTGAGGGAAGTTACTGTCACTGCAGCCGCTTATTTTGATTGAACAACATCGATCCGTTTTTTCACACATTGGCCATTGGTCTCATTGTTCAGCTACTCTGGCTTCCATTCGGTTTATCACTGTGTTTTGCTGCTGCTAGGTTTTAGGTCTCTCTTTTAGGGAAACTAAATATGACGTCTAGTAGGGTTGGGGCATTTATAATACAGGAATTAACATGGTGTTAAATTCCTTTTGTTAAAACTATCATTGTGGAAGGCACGTAAGCCAATTTCATAATGATTTGCGTTAATACAAAGATTGGATTCTTTATTCTTTTTGTTTTCTGGTGGGAAACAAAACGGACTTTAAAAATAGTGTTCCCCGCTTCTTGTCTATTCAAACTGGCCTTTGTCTCGCCTCATGCTATCTAGTGTTTGTAATTTTGTGTGTTTTTAAGGTCTGGTATGTTTTCTTGTTTCTTTCTTTTTAATGTTTTTAAGGTCTTTATTTTGTTAACAATTGTATTATTGTGTCAGACTTTGTGACCTTGTCTGTAAACAGTACTATGCCAAATAAACTTTACTTACTTACTTACTTTTGAAACCAAACCTCCAGTCTGCTGTGTCGGAAGTGAAAAAGGGGTTTCCTGAAGTAGCAAACTTTCAAAGAACACCTCCATATATCTTTTTGAAATGAACTGGACCAATAGGTTTATATACAAGGCATTCCATGTTCTGGTTATTGCCAACATGCTTCAGATTTCAATAAATTATTATTATTATTACAAAGAAAATGTTTGTACTCATTTATACAAATCTAAAAGCATTTATTATGTTGTACAGCTATTTTAACAAGCTCATCAGATTGTCCAGATGCACCATTTTGCTGCATTGAGCTGGAAAAGAGCCTTGAGTTTTTATGCACACAACTTTATTTAGCCTAGACACGTTTCTTTCTTCTTTGTTTATTGGAGTCCTGGTGCCCATGCTGCCATTTGCCCTGCTGTCTGCATCACTGAGACACGGTCATCCCACAACAACACAACAGTGTATGTGAACGTATTTCCGGCTGCACCAAAGACATAACCCCAATTAGTTTAACTTGGATGTCAGCTGAGTTTTGCTGGAATGAAGCCATAAACAAGTAATATAATCCGTACTTGCAGATATTGAGTAATTACAATTCAGATATCTGCATCAGACTCAGAAAATGAAACGTAGATGTTCCCGTGTAGTAGTACAAACAGTGGCTTGTTTCTGAATCTCATGGAAAATGCACTTAAGCATCTTAGTAATTCATATAAGCTTAGGATACAGTATACTGCTGCACCTGCTGAGCTCTATTATTGACTTTGGTTGTAGACTGGGTCATTATTTAAGGTTACTGGTGGCATGTTGCGCTCTCTGCCAAACGGACTCTCCTTCTTAAAATGCATTTTAAGGAGACTTGTGATTTATCAGTCATTTTATAATTTGACCGTGAACAGTGAGAGAGAGATACGGCTGCTCTGTTTAAGGAGTGTTTTTGAAATGAAACTACAACATCCAGTTCTTATTTTCCCTATAGCAGAGTAAATCTACTTCACAACAGTGTACTTGTCAACCTAAGAAGAGTAATTCATCCAGCTAAGAACGTATCTTTTTTTGTTGTTGTTTGCATTCCCCGAGCGAGGTCGGAGTGCAGGGTCAAAAGAACGGCTCTGCTGGAGCTGGTGGGGTTTCAAGTGCACTTCAGCGGAGTGGATGTTTGCCAACAAGTGGGCTTGAGCCTGGGTCGTGAGGATGAAGCATCTTCTCACTGACTGCTCGGCAACTCCTTCTACTGTAGAAGAGCGCATTTTGTACCCTTACAGTATCTCGGCTACAAGCGGTGGAAGTGGTACTGTTTGGTGTGAAGAAACTGACTTTCTGCTTTCTCACATACGGAGAGCAGCGTGTGTTGGTGGTGGAAAGTAGAAGGGCGTGTTGAGTTTACAGTTTTGTTAAGACATGTTAAGGCCCTGACACACCACACGTCGTATGGCTGTTGGGTAGTGGATGGGTATCTGTTGCCAATAATTACGTTGGCCCGAGTCTTGCATTACAGTCTCTGGTTTGGCTGATGAATGTTGAATCAGTGGAGACAGTCTTGTGAAAGCAAGATGACTGAATGGCTGTAACTGTTTCTTATTTTTCACCTTTTCCGTTTCAGCTCTAGTCCACCACTTTAGTTCAGAAATATCTTGACAATTATTTAATGGATATCAGGGACACTTTACCTCAAGTCCTCCTAATTCTGGTGATATTTTATCTACCATCATCATTGGCATTTGTGGTTCAGAGTGTAATTTTTAACAATGTTCGAATAAATAGCTGGGAAATTTGTGACTGATATTCAAGGTCCCCAGAGGTTAAACCCTTAATACTTTGGTGTCACTTTATGTCCACCAGCAGCTTTCACTTCCCTTAAATTCAATGAATTATATCAAAATCTACTTGATTGATGGCATTAAGTTTTGTACAGACATTCATGGTTCCCAGACAATGTATGTTGTATGTGTGCCTAAATGTTGCTAGCTTTGGTGAGCCCTTGACCTTTTGTTTAGAGCCACCATCCGGTCAAAATCTCAATTTGTCCAATACTTTGGTTTACGACCAGATACCTGCGAAAACAAATGCCTCAGCTGCACATAGCGTTTAGCGCTAATTATAAAATGCTAGCATGTTAACAGACCAGCGAAACATCAAAATACTAGCATTGTCGTTGTGCGCATGTTGGCATTTAGCTCAAAGCGCTGTAGATCTTGTTATCCTTCATAAGTAATGCTGACAATGCCAGCACAAATATGAGCAGATAACTGCATGTCAGCAGTTAGCTGGCTGCTAGTTCTTAAAGGTCTGTTTGGTGTATCATCATACAGCTCTGATGTTAAGGCCCTTTGTTTGAGTCTTGGTTCACACAGCGCTACATTGACTAGCGTACACACACTGGCCCTGTCTGGCTCACATCACAGATGTACCCCAATATAAGTCCACTGTGTTACACATGCACATACACATAGTCACCCACCCCCACTCCTGATTATTAGTTATGGTTTTGGTCCAGGGCCACTCCCTGATTCAGTAATGCTGGTCTTGTGCAGGTTTTAGCAGCTGGAGAAGACCAGTGACAGCTGGCATTCTGCAGGCTCACTGGAGCAAATAGACCCAGGCCACTCACACTACACAGGGGCCAACTGGACAGCTGTCTTGGGCTGGGTTAGTGGGAAATTATGAATTTAAGGGGAAAGGACGAGGGAGGCAGAGAAATCAGATTGTGGCTTTGACAGAACAGAGGGACTGATGGAAAAAACGGTGTCTAATATGCATCAAGGATTGTCAACTGTGTTTTTTGTCTGATGCATTCTCAGTCCTGTGGTGCTGTATTAAGGAAGCCAAAAGAATGTTTTTATTTCTTTGAATTATGCAGCAGAGTTGTGATCAAAGAACTGCCTGTTAACAAACTTGACTCATGTAATTCTTCTGAGTGAAACGAAGTCATTCTTCCATGCAGGATTTTGTCTGATTGGATGAGAGGGGTGAGATTAATGCCAGCCCTGCTTTACTTCAAGCTCCTCAAAGAATCGAACAAGTGACAGCTGGGGTTGTGTCACATCCTTTTCTGTTCCTTTTAAAGCTTACCCTGCTACTCTGTGGTGGCCATAAATTAGGTTGAGGTTATCAAAAGGGCTCGGACTGCTTTTTCAACATCATTCAAAGTGAGGCTGCATGACTCAGTGCTGTTGCTTAGTTTTCTTCTGTAATTTGTACACATCTCTGTGACTGAAATGCAGTAAGGACTTCCCATAATGTTCCTCCTCGTTGATGTTATTGCCCTCCCCCTCTTTGTTCTCGTTTTGATCTGCATTGTTTTCTTTCAACCAAATTATTAATAGTTTTAGTAGAAATTAATCTTGGTATGAACGGAACAACACTCATGGGCATTTTTAAGATAGGTCAGCTACTGCAGCATGAAGGTTAATTCCTTTCAGTGCGACCCCACCTAGACAAAGTGGCACCTACATATTGACTTGGACACACATCGACTCACTGCTCTCCCAACACACCTGCACTGTAGACATACTTTGTCACACGTGAATGCCCTCGCAGCTGTCTGTCACTGAGGTGTACTGCTAAATGACTCTCTATAATAGCAAAAGGTGCAGGTCACATTACAGACACATTATTTGAAGCATTTTTTTCCTTCTTTTTATTAATTTGTTAGATTGTATTTGCCCGCTGCTCTGACCTTCTGTTAGTTTTGTAGTTGCCCAATAGTTACCAAGCATTTCTCTCGCACACAGCTCATGCACCTTCTGAAAGTCACAGGAAATTAAGCTACATGTAGGAGGTATCTTGCTTTCCTTTGTTGACATTTGTATGTGGCATTAACCTGAACGACAACTCTTTTTCTTTTTTTCTTTTTGTCAACACCAGGTATTAAATGAAGAGTGTGATCAGAACTGGTACAAGGCAGAGCTAAATGGAAAAGACGGTTTCATCCCCAAGAATTACATAGAGATGAAAGCCCATCCGTAAGTATTATGCATTCCAGCTTCTCTGTAATAATAAAACATTTGTTCTCTGCCTCTACTGAAAAAGGAGTTTGGGCATGTTAACTGTCAAGTGAGTTGAGTAGGCTTGAACTTCGTGAGTGTGTGTCAGAGTGTGTGTCAGAGAACGCTTGACAGGGTCCTTGGAGGACATTACCTCTGGACCTGTGTTCAGTGCCAGATTAGATCTCTCTTTAATAATGTGCTCGAGGCCTCTTACGCTTAATTGAATATTGACCTTATTGCATCATTGCTGGGTTGCTATCAAATATACCTTCTAATTTTTTATTTTTTTTTTGCAAGGGGAGGATGTCATTGTATTCGTAACAACACTACTAAAGTGTTTATGGTCTTTATTATGGTCGTGGGGAATTCCGTATATATATTGAAGGTTCTCGGGGGTGTTAAGCTTCTATAAAAAAGCAAAACATTTATTATTTGGATTAATTGGCTGAAACAAAAGAGTAAAATAATTGTCATTATTGAAAAATGCTGCCATTCTTTATTGATTATTCTGGAATTGAGCCTGTATTTTGTCCAAACATGTCAATACAAATCTGTGAAACTCGTCGCTGTATGTAGATCATCCCTTTTTAAAGGCCATCTAATGTAAAACATTTTGTAGAATTTATACGATAGAGTATCCCAGCCAGTATTGCCATCAGACTTCATGAGAGATTTGTGCGTGAGGTAAATTCCACTCCTCAAACCGATCATTGCTTTATTACTACTTTCTCATCAGGGGTTTAGGATTCCTTTGACTGCCTGCCACTCATCCCAACCACATGAAAGTGAGCGGGAAAGACTGTGCCATGTAGCAGGCTGTGCATGTGCAAGACCTGGTATTTCCACACAACAGAAGATCTGTGTTCCACAGCAGGGAAACAGTTTATGAACTTGAACAAAGGCTTTAAAAAATATTTTAAGTATGGCTGAACCTATACCTATATTTCAGCACATAATAACTGTGTGTGTGTGTGTGTGTGTGTGTGTTTCCTCCAGCCCCATATGCATTTTTCTGTCCAGTTTGTCAGACTGGTCAAGTCTCATGCCTTGTGTCCTGCAGCCCTTTGCTTTAAAAACAAGGAAATGCTGCATCATGTATTTGCTCTCCGTCAGTTGACAAACACCAGTATGTCCCACATGTAGACCCACTTTTGAAGTGTAGTTGGAATATGCAGAACGAGCAGAGTAGCAGTCAAATACACTCATCAGAACATCTTGATTCATCTTGTGTTTTTACATGCACATACAAAAACTGGTTATTGTTTGCTTTGCTTTCGTGTGTGCATGTTAACGTAGAAGCGGAGTTAGAAAAACAACGTTGCACAGCATTATGTGGGGGCTGTTAGTTGAAACTTGACACTTCTGTACCTCCTTCCAAAGTGGAAATAACTCCGTACAGCTTTTATTGTGAAATTTCTACTAAGGCTAGATCCCAGATGAAACTTGTGACTGTGAGAGGTTGTCTAATGTCTTGTGTTGCTCAATTACGTGTTATGTTGTCAAAGTGTTATCACATCCTAGGAAGTCATCAAAAGATGTTTTTCCTCACTTCTCCCCCTCTTTTTCCACTACACTGTGATTCAGCAGAGTTCAACCTGTGGGAATTAGATTTTAGTGAAATAGTTTTGCACCTCGTTTCAGTGTAGATTTTACTCTAAAATGTTTGTTTGTTTGAAAACTCCCCCGTACAGTAAAGCAATAGAAGCAGTGGTGACAATGAAGCAATGAAGTGGCTGGAGATCGCTTTTGTCTCCCATTGTGGTGACAATGAAGTGCCAACTGAAAGCACCAACAGGCACCCACACAGCCCAACAGACATGTGATATACAGCGGAGCACAATAAGAGCATGGCTGTGCTTTCTGTTTGTACACAGACTAATTGTGGTTTTGTGGGCTTGTGTGTCTATTACGAATAAGAGTGGTGGAGCAGCCTGAATGCTCTGGAGGTGGCGGAGGTGTGTACTGTTGCTGCTAGTGATGCTAGTCGTTTCCTTGGCTCCATTAACTGCTCTGCTATCACTTTTATCAAACAGGGAAAGAGACTAAGGCTCGTTTCAGATACAAAGCGGATCAAGATTTGGCCATTTCATTATTCATTCTCACCTACGTGTAAAGGATCTGGGATGTCATCTTTTTGACTGTACTTTTAAATTATTTACACAAGTAAAGAGCTTTCACTCGCTTTGTCCCGTGTTTGTTTCTCCCTCTCTATCCATCTTTATCGCTCTCCCATTTTCCCTCTGTCAGGGCTTTCTCACTGTGATATAGTAGCATTACATATGCAACTAAAAATACATTTTGCCACTTTAAAAAACAAAAAAAAACAACTTTAAATCACAAATTTAAATCTATTGTTTTTCCTGCTTCACTATTTCGAGACTTTGAAACACAGATGCTTGCGTTCGCACGTTAGCACTTTCCACGGAACAAAGTGTTTTGTGTTGGCTTTGCCCCTATAATTAGATAATGACTAACCTACTTCCTGGTACATGGATGGACGGCGCAGCTTCACAGGACTAGTTTCACATTTTCTTTACATCCCCTCTTACATCCCCCTTCTCTCTCTCTCTCTCTCTCTCTCTCTCTCTC
>JAVQJD010100311.1:0-11523 GCA_036023655.1 Nannoperca australis
ACAAAATAATACGTATTTGTTCAGCCCATTACAACAGCACAGCTCGTTAAACAAAAGCAATCTAGCTCAAACACAACATTACTGCTAAGTAAGGAAGTTATGTGGAAAGAAACTTACATTCGTATTGACTTTCTCCGCTCTCCTCCGGCGGACTTCAAAACAGCGTCTCTCGTTAACTGACGGCATGTTGCCAAGCTGTCACTCACATCACAACTGGCCAATATAAACGTCTTTCAGCGTACGTCCCACCCACGGCATAAAGCGGAACCGGAAGCACAACTTTTAGATTCGCAAGCAAAACTTTAGGGTTTGAAAGCAAAACTTTTAGATTCGCAAGCAAAACTTTAGGGTTTGAAATCAAAAGTTTAGAGTTTGAAAGCAAAAGTGTGGAAAGTTTCTCTCTCAAACCACTTTTTTTGACTGTTTTATAATGAAACAAAATTATCTCCATAGGTTTCTTCCTGTGAATGTGGATCCAGAGACCTTGTGAGCCCCCTTGTGGTAGGTGGCCTAATGACAAGAGATTTAATTAGTATTCAGTGCACTGGATCCAAGGGAGAGGGTCTAAATTTATCCCAGGCTAAAGACAGTTACAAAGCCTTGGACAGTGATTCTGAAGGGGCCCACAGTACATCCACTCTACACTGTAATTAGCAACTCAGAGTCGACATACTGGACATGGTGCAAAATTATTGGTATTATCTTTAGTTCCATTGTGTGAAGAATAAATATTATCTGTAAACTGAAGGCGTGAATCAGCTCACACCACTTCAACTCACCAACAGCACACTGATTTGTAATGGCCCCCCTCCCCTTTCTCTTATGCATAGAAGACAATCTTACAATATCTTTTACTAGCAAAGCACAGTGTTTACATGCTAATGACCACCACATACGGCACAGAACAAACTCATGACAACTCACTCTTCATAATGGTATGCTTTACTTGCTCTATGGCTCATATTCTTAACTGTATTGATTTTTGATAAACTGGAAACCATTTTGATCTTGGCAACAAAATTCTTTCTACCTCTCTTCTTTGCACTTTGTTTTATTTTCATGCCACTTGTCCTGTGCACATTCATGTGACAGAAAACGTAGGTCGGGTGCTGTGATTGTGGCCACAGACCGCTTATACTCCTTAGTAATGAGTGATCTTTGAAGCTGTTGTACTCACTCAATCACTGGGTAAGTGCAACAGCTGAATACCTATATATATTTATGTTAACTGTAATTCTATGATGATACCAGAGTTGTATGTGCATTTCATTCATCTAAAATGTGATTTATTTCCCCCACTGACCCATGAAGACTCACACTCCACCCCACAAAAAACTGCTAGAAAGGACCTGTGAATAAAGGACCTCTCAACATGTATTACTTGTTTGCACAAACAGAAAACCTCTATTCATTTGACAGGTGTAAAGGTGTCAGGTTTCAGGTATACTATTTGAATCCATTTCATTGTTTCATTAAAATGGCTCAGAAACATGTCCATCTCTGCAGCTTGATGTGTTGTGCCAAATCACTGAAAACATGTCCAACAAGTCATTCATTTGTACTTGTATTGATGAACTGACTTATTAATGCCCCAAAAGAGGCATCCAACCAATCATTTTATGTAATTTCATAAAATTATGATAGCAATACTAGCCACTTCTCTGTTGCTATTGGCTTTGCATGGGCTTGATAAAAACCCTTAGAGCTGCTTCAGTGGTTACAAATACATGGTGGCCAAACACACACACACACACACACACACACACACACACAAAACATACATGGAAAGACGTAACTGAATTTCCAATAAATCTGACTATGTAATAGAATTTATCTGTCTGATTGTACAGTAATGACAACAGTGGTATTACAGATGATGTAAACACAATTTATTTATGTAAAAGAACTATGAGATATCTCTTTGTCAAAGAGCAAAGTTTTATTGATTAATAAAGTTTTATCCTGCTTATTCATCAGCAATGTCAAGACATGGTCTTTATTTTTCTTTCAAGCACACAACTGTCAAGGATGGCAACATCCTTATGATGTTAGTTTATCTGATAGAATGAATAAGGTATCAAATTTTTCCACCTGAACAATGAGCTTCCCTGTCTATATGGAAAAGTAAAGTAAAATTAGGAAGATGAAAATTTACACAAAGAAAATAATTATAAATAAATATTGGTTTAGCTTGTTTGCACATTACTTAATGGGTTACTCAACTATGTTACAAAAGTCTTTAAGCTTAAGTTATTATGTTTAAGCGTATTGAAATCATTTCTTTTTCTGACTACTTCTGTGAAAAAAGTGTTCTTTATGCTCTAATGGTCGAAAGGTTTCAGAAGGTTGATACCACTGTCATGTAAATATTAACCTACAGCTAGCAGCCAGTTAGATTAGCTTAGCACAAAGACTAGAATAATTCCTGAGAAAACCAGAAAGCTCAACAAGGATCAGCCCTGCTTCTTCTCCTCCTCCCTCCCTAATGTGTTGATTTAGTCTACTTCTTCCCTTGTCAGCGGTGCTCTTGTAAATGCAAAGCTGGTTTACTTGCCAACTTTCAAATAAATACTCAACCTGAAGAAACCCTGTAATAACGTCATTGTTGACCATAAGTGGTTCTACACCAACCATGGCAGGTTGTGCCATTTGGAAATAAAGTTACTCACTATCTTCAGTCAAATACATCAAACCACATCAAATGGTGGTGTTGCTCTATCCTGGCAACATTATATTTAACACTATGGCTGTATTTGAAACCACCTACTATATTAGCAGTTTGTACTGATTTGTTCAAAATGTGCCAGGTAGTATGCAAACAAAGCAAAATCTGCAGTATGCCAAAAATACCTTTCTGTCATACTAATTCTGAAAAAATATCCAGTATGCATCAGGCCAGTATACCTCACTTACAGTTTACCACAATGCAAAGCTCTAGCAGTGGTATACCATTAATGTTATGTTAACTTTCACTTATTTCACCTCGGCATTGCACCAAGGTTTCTTAACAAATTTGAGGCAAGAAATAAGCAATCCAGTTTGTGAATCTACATGCTGCATACAGCCTATGGTAGCTCATTAACCTCCAGCATCTAGCTTTATCAACAAATGCTGTTTAATAAACTGAAGAGGGAGGTCTGAGGTGCGGCACTTGCACCTTTTTTTTGCCATTAGCCATGTTATTGTTTACTTTAGCTTTCCAAAACCGGAAAAACGGGCTATGCCTGGTCTAATATACTAGAAAATAAATTGATTTGGTAGTTTCATACAGCATACTACTATGAAAACCAGCTGCATTTTTCTATAGTATGTAGAAGTCAAACATATTTCGATATTCAGTTAAAATCCACATTAATATTTTTAAATATACAGTTCTTGTGCAAGTCTGAAAATCCCACTTGGGAAAAGCCCAAGAATCAAACCATGAGACAGATGAAATAGGTGTGTAGTCACAGGATGTTGATTGTGTAATCACAGGGTGTTGATTCCAGAAACCTTTGTGTGCAGAGTAAGCACATAAGTATTTGTTTTCTTTGTTAGACACATGCCTTGCATAAGGCTATCTGGTCCTTAATGTAGTCTCTGCAGGGACAGATGCGAATCAAGGACTGGTCTGATCTCACACAGCTGAAGAGCAGGGGGTCAGACTGGAACAGACAGTGTTTACTACTACTGTTGTAGGCTGGAAGCACCAGGTGACGGTCAGAAAGCTCTGATGTTTGACAATCTACACTGTAGCTGGAAACAAAAAGGAGAACAAATGA
The DNA here is from genome assembly GCA_036023655.1 of Nannoperca australis. Classification (NCBI taxonomy): domain Eukaryota; kingdom Metazoa; phylum Chordata; class Actinopteri; order Centrarchiformes; family Percichthyidae; genus Nannoperca; species Nannoperca australis. The sequence continues at coordinate 3,765 of JAVQJD010100311.1, forward strand.
TCAGCAGCTGTGTATCAAAACATAAAGTCATAATACATGTCATTCAAATGGTGATGGAAGATTTCAACTATACTATCAGAGATGTAAGGGGATGTGAATGCACACCATACTACAGGGACTCTTGCTCAGAATTGAGCCTGTAGGGCAACGTGCAGGTTGTGTACCATCTTCAACAAACATTCAAATTCTTATGTTTACTTATTAGGAATTGGTGGTTGGGCTTGGGGCCAGTGGTGTTAAATTCAGTAAACCCTAGCAATTAGGACAAAGCTTTAGAGGAGCATCTGCCTGAAAGGCAAAGCACCACTCTCTTCTTAACTAACTAAAAAAGTTTAAGTTCATGTTCTCTTTAGTTCATGCTGTCTTTCCTCTCTTTTCAAATTGATTTGAAATTGTCAAAATTGGCTCAATGTCATTTAGTGGCGGTAAAAAGGCTTCCTGTGTAGGCAGCTAGAGATATAGCTGTGAAATATATCTATTTCACAGTGACTTTGAACACAGAATAGTTGTGTTTCCCACTCCACTGTAAAAGGGGATTTGATCAATAAGTCATAGTAACCTCTTTCTTTTATTTACTTCAGCTTTACATTGTGATTTATACTATTTCAACTAACATTCTATGAGTTTTCAGTATTCTAACTTAGGTTCAAAAGTCAGGTCAATGAAAGATAAAATCCAATGTGTCAAATGAACCTTAACACTGTTAGTTCTAATCATGGTTATGTCTAACATAATTATTTACATAATACATAGTTATTAAAAATTGTTCTGGAAATGTGGCCTTGAAACATGTCTTCATCTATCTACAGGAAGATAATAGTAAAAAGAAGAAGAAAAACCATCACCAAACGGAGACCAGACATGGACACAGTGTCTGAGGCGAAGCCACATTCATTTCTATGAAAGTTGCTCAGTGGCGCAACAGAAAAAGACAAGACAAAAAAACAAAAATTGAAAAGTAACGTCAGGATGTTCTTTAACTCACATAAGTTGAAACCACTAATCAAAACAAGTGAACAGAATGCATGTTAATAAGTTATCTACATTTTGAATTTGCATTGCAAAGCTGAAACAACAAGTAATATTGTCATGGTTATGGCTCCTCCCCACTCCTTGTGTTCCTGTGTGTCTCTCTGTATTTGTGTGTGGGCGGATATGTTTCCGGGGCTGGGGGTGGTAGTAGCGCCCACTTCTCACCTGCGCAGCTGTGGCATATCATTAATCACCTCTCCAGCCTTCATATACCTGGTCCTGCTCTCCACTCATCGCCAGATCATTCTGTCTACAAGTATGGTAACCATGGCGCTAGTTAAACGCCCCCTGTGGTTCTCTTTGTTGCCTGGTAACAATTATCCCTTGTGCTGCACAATCTCCTGTCACTGATCTCCAGCCTTCACTGCTTGCTGCCTGCCTGCCCTGCCTGTTCAGTAGCCCCTCAACCGTTCAACCAGCTCCACCTTGCCGGCCTGGACCTCTACGGTGACACACTTCCCTTTCTTGGTCCTGGCTCCGACTTGTCCCTCGTCTCAGACCACTCCAGGCTTTCCCCTTCCCAGATTTCACCACACAGAAATAAACTTATTTGTGAACTTGGTATTTCTGTGTCGTTCTGCTTATTGTGGTCCTACCTAGTCCCACATAACAAATATAGAGTCTCAAGAGCAATTTAATTTGAAAATCAGTCTGATTTGTATGTGTTGGCTAACTTGGCTAGTTTCAAAAAGTGCCAACCTTTTTATGAACTGTATATTCAGCTATTTTTTAAGATAAGTAAAGCTAAATATGTAAGTGAATATCTGACTTGTGTTTCCTATTTGCAGTTCTCTTTTCAAATATTTTTGAAAAACCGGATCATGTGCATACCATTGTTAAATCAAACACTAGCTTGTGTTTTGGTTCCCTTGTGCTACCTTGTGGAGAAGACACTGGGTCAAGACAATGGGCCACTGGGTCAATATGACCCAGCAAGGTAGCACAAGGGTTAAGGGGAAAAATATATACTATATATAAAAGTCACTACTTGTTTATGTTCATACATATTTGGTGAATTTTCCAAAAGGCAGGTAAACAGAATGGATTTAGGTTTATACTTTAAATTTGCTAAACCTCTTCTGATTTCTGTCTCTGTATATTAGATGTAGTAGATCTTAGATATAGATGGTTTGGCCTGTGATAGTGTGCTGTGTAATGTAATGTCAAAAAGGTGACTAGAAATCCTCATTTGAGATTATCTGTAAAACATGTCTCCAAAGATACTATCATAAGCCACATGACTGTGAGGAACATGAAAGTAAATTAGGATTTATGGGTCTGGATTCATGTGTATGCAACGTATCGTTTGCACTTACTTGGCAAGAATCTTAGCGCTGTTAAGATGTGGGAAGAATGCAGGTTCACAGATCAGCCCCGCCTTCTGGCATGTCTGTTTACAGGAAGTGCCCGCCGTTGCCTTCACAGCCTGGAGGGCGCTCAGAGGAGGCCAACTCCTTGTACTGTAGCATAAGTCCTGAGGCAAAAATGAGAACAAGATGAGAAAAAAATAGTATTTTTCCTAATTACAAATTTGAACCCCCCAAACCAACATTCCTCAGACCTGTTTTTCAATCAGGATGCTGACCCTCTGGAGCATCCCTTCACAGTTAAACTCATAGGGAAGATAGGGCTCAATCTGAAATGTAGATGCAAAAACTACAATTATAGATATATTAGAGAAACATTGCTATTCTGTATTCATCAAGCTGCGCTTCCTCTGTATTTTCACTGTACTGTTTGGGAAATAGGTAGACTTGACACCATATTTAGAAGGTACTTACATTCTGGCTGAGGATAGAAGTGAGAGCTCTCTCCACATCTGTAAGGTTGTGCATATCTATCATCCATACATAGGGCTCTCCTATGGCCTCGGCATAAGGATGCTGGGATGTCACCTGTAACACAAACACACGAACAGTGAAATTGAACATGATACAGTATACCCACACTTTATTTCTACCTTAATAAAAACATGCATAAATTATGTTTATTTGGTAAAGATGGTCGATTGCTTTCACCATTGAATGAACTCGCTCATTACTTCTTGCAGTTCATTTGATTCAGCTAGAATAAGATTTATGTACAGTGTGTGAGATTCTACACAATAAACACACAGTGTTAGATCATGGTAGGGGCCTCAGTTTTGAATAGGACCTCTGACCTCTCTCATGTTGGGCTTTCCCTTGAAGAACTCTGAGTTCAGGCTGCTCTGTGGAGGGTTTAACCTTGGATTCAGGAAAGCACAGCCATTGGCTATGGCCTCCAGTGCAGCGGGGCCTTCGTATGGGAATGACAATCCTACAAAAACCTACAACAGATCACAGATTAAAACACAGTTTCGAATTTCCTAACACTGATGAGCACAGGTGAATATATATATAGTAACCACATGCACTTTTTACTGTCACCACATGGTGCCAGCACACAGCAGGACAATCAATGAATTCAGCTCTGCTCCCACGGACCAAACATTAACAACATAACATTCTGAATAACAGGGAAAAGTCTATAGAATAATACATCTGTAATTTTCTTGTATATTTAAAATGTGGACATAAAGAATTCAGCGTGAAACTGCTTACATAATGTTTGGTTCATTGCTTATTTATTTGGATCCTTATTATTTGTCATGAGTGCAACAGCAACTCTTCCTGTGATCTGTGAAATACTACAGAAACTTCCTGATATTATGTAAACCAAACAAATGTTAAAGTAATAGTACACATACAGTATCAGTCAAAAGTTTGGACACACTTTCCCATTCCCTTGAATGTACTGTACGTTTTTACATACTGTACATAATAACATACGAACACATAAAACATGTATACAAATACAATAAAACAAGATACTACACTAATTTGTTATATAATAAACAGTGCTGCAGCATACACATCTTAATAAAATGCCCAGTGACTACAAACTCCAAATAGACCAATATACTTGCACATTTCATTCTTGTCATAATAAACTATACAAATCCTGTATCAGTCAAAAACGACTTGGATTTATCTCATTCAAAATATATTAAAAATAATCTTCTTCAGGGATGTTCTCATAAAGAAGGATACATTGTTTTAATGAGTGGCCGCCCAAAACAGTTAGATTTAAATTGTTAGTTCTGTATTATGAAATATTAGAAGGAGAAGGTTTCTATTATTATTTGTATACATGCAGCAGCAGGCTTTAAAATGAGGTAGTAAAGTCAACAAAACACAGGGGTAAATTATAGCAATGTAGGTGGAACATGAGGGTTGGTGTGAACTGATTGTGAAGTGACTGATCAATCCCTTTGATCCCTCACACACTCACCTTGCTCTGTCTCAGTAGGGTCTGTACCTCCGTGCCTTTGACAATGCCGTGGTTTTTCACGTAGCTTGGAATCAAATCACCCTGATCAACCGTCCCATGGATCTCCAAGTATTTGTGGATAACGTCCAGATAAGCCTCTTTACCCTGCAGCGTGACAGCAAGGGAAGCAGAGGCTGACTTGCTGTAAAATCAGTGGACATGGCAACAAATTACATCTCACCCTTGACGTGTGTATTTTATGGGGACGTCTGAGTGTAAAGGGGGGAACAAACAGACTACTAAACATCCACAGGGTAAAATGAAGTGACAAAAGTACCTCTAACTTCTGTAGAACCTGTGTACCTCTTCAATACTTTTTCAAATCGATATTGGTGTCTGAGAAAATATTTCATACCATACTTCCAAGAATTATGGCAAACTGCTTTTTCAAGACATTATAATGTCTGTCCATTGTTACCTCCCAAAACGAGGCTCTCTTGCCATACACAAGAGCCTGGTTTTGTCTTCTGGTAGACTTGAACTGCTGAGTTTCTTCAGAGCTCAGCTGGTGTTGCACAACAAAGCCCAGGAATGTGTTGTCCGGTGTATGAGCTGCTCACAGTGAGAGAATACACATTAATTAAAATTCGTTAAAAAAAAGAATCTAGACTTTTAAAGTGTATTTAAATCTTGAAGTTGTGATTTTATTTCCAAGAGTGTCATTGATTAGCTGTTGGGAACGAAAAATAAATAGAAACATACGGAACATGGTGTAGAACTGCACTGGGTTCATGTTGAGGCTGCCAAATGGACTCTCAAGTTTGTGCTCTTTGGCCCAAGCTGCGTGATTAAAGTCTGGCTCGGTTCCAAAAGAGTCCAACACACGAATAATACACCTGATTGACAGACACACAGTTACACTCAAAAACACATTAATACACACATCATACATACATTTTTTGGCAGCGAAATGCACACACTCACATAAATAACACCCGCTATAAATAAAACCCCCAAATGTTGCTCAAAAACCACGCCCACTGACTAACTGATAAAAGCCTGCAAGGTGAGGGTCAATAACTCAATGAACCACTGGGGTGGGGTGGATCAACATTTGGGGTTTTTAGTTATAGGATGTGAGTGTGTAGATTATAAAAGCAACTAATAAAACAACAATAAAACGTAAAACATTTTACTTTAATCCATTCTGGTCTAAAAGGAGGGTGTCGTACAATGTTGTCAGCTCAATCAAATGAGGCATGCTTCAATTGGTAAAACATTAATGAATGACATTTAATACTTTACTTGAAGCTATTTAGCAGAACTGGAGCAGGACCACACCCCAGTTACGTTAAGTACGACGTCACACCCCACCCCCCATCCCCTCTTGTTCTCGATTCTTTCTCGATTCTTTCTCTCTCCTTGGTAGGGTCCTGAAGGGGGTCCGTCGTGCCCAGGTACCACGATGGATTCCCTACAAAGCTTCCCCGAACCACAGCATCATCAGAAGACTCAAGAATTCCCGATCGTATCATTGTTAAAATAAATCATTCAAACGTATCTCGTTGATGGTGTGGTCCTTGTTAGTGAATGTATACTTTTGAGGAGTTATCTGTTTGAGTCATCAACATTTACCAATACTGTATGTTTCAGCATTTGAATGTTGACACGACCTACCACTGACACGTCACAGACACACTCTCACCCTCAAATATCCAACAAATACTATAAAGTAATTTCCGGGCCAGGATTCTGATACTCACTTGTAATTAATCCAAGATCTCTGTAGTGATGTCTGAATCTGTTTAAGGCCGATAATGTCTGTGTAGACTAGGTTTGCTTCCAATTTTGAATGAGGAACTTGGCAGCTTCCTGTCTTCACCCCTAGAAAACTAGAGAGAGAGAGATAAACACAATGATGAGGATACAGATATGGAAAATTGTGGAATGAGTGGAAATGTAACTATCAAAAGAAAGAAATTTCTTTGGTGTCACCAGTCACCCCGCAACAAAAGGCTCTTTCTGTGTACATACTCACTCATTGAGGTCAGGTATGGAGGCAGAAAGGTTAAGATGGTGACCCAGGATGTAAAGAGTGGCGATGAGGTCACTCCACTGGACTAGTTCCCCAAGGGGGCCGCCGCTGAAGGCAGCCTCTGATATTTTAAAACCTGATTCATCTGTCAACCCACCAGGATGCACCAGGATCTGGGGGAGGGGGGAGGAGTAAAGGTCCATCCAACCAATATTGTTTTTTTATGCTTATACAGTAGTAATATATACAGCAGTATCATTATTCCTCCACTTTTTTGCAGTTTTATTAATCTCACATTTGCACTATCTGCACTGTTAAGTACCTTACATTTGCATCTATTCCATTTAGCACATACTACATCACAGTGACAGCTCTCTGTAGTAGTTCTGGTGGTTATCACTTTATGGTTGCGTGTATTGGTGTTTTTGTATTTAAGCTACTGGGTGCTTCTGGATCAATAAAGTATGTAGGATCTATCTATCTATCTAACACCAATTACTTAATTGCTGGCAACAACAATAATAATAATATTAACAAGACATCTTCTCTGAATCCCTCAGTGAACATTACACAAAATAAAGGGTTGAGACTCTTCAAGATTTCAAAGTAATGTGGCTATTGTATCCTACCAAAAGCTTTTATGGCATGTAATGACTCATTTCTTACACATATAACATTAAGTACCCTTTAAATGTAAGAAAGGTCCTCATAAAATAATTTATAATTATATTTGGTCTATGTGTACTAGTGTTGGTAAAAACTGTCCGGTCTCTGAGGCACTATATTAGAAATTATTTTCTAAGTTTAAAAAAGAATTAGGTCTACATGTATATTATTCACTTTTATGAAGTTGTTTTCCTAATTTTAGTTTCAGTGGCCTACGAGGAGGGAGGGAGGCAGACAGCTCTAGGCCTCATTATAAAACTGTCCATGTCACATTGAAAGAAACAGCAGAATCAATACTGCCCTTGAAAATGAAAACATTGAGGTTTATAGCTTTGAAGCCAAATTAAAAAGCTAGCTGAAACCAACTTAACCCTGTCATCACAGAGTCTGTACACTGTGTGCACAATTATTAGGCAAATTGTATTTCTGAGGATTCATGTTATTATTCAACAACTACAGTGCTCTCTGTTAATCCAAAATATTAATAAACCTCAAACCTGAATATTCAAGAAATAAAATGTAAATTTCTCTGTAGCACTTCATGGATTTCATAAGCAACACACTACAGTTGTTTATACAAAGCGTAAAGGTATAAAAAAACAGTATATACAGTGTTATCTTCATTTTAGATGTCAAAGTATTTGCGGCTCCCAGTGTTTCTTTTTCGTGGAAACCGGGTCCAAATGGCTCTTTGGGTGTTAAAGATTGCTGACCCCTGGTCTAGAGTGACATGTA
>JAVQJD010100322.1:0-24425 GCA_036023655.1 Nannoperca australis
CCAAAAAAACAAACTACAAATCCACTCGACACCGCCCCCCCCCCCTACAGAAACACTGGACTCTGAATGACACGTTTCGTGGCGTAGCAGTTGCTGAACAGAAACGCACAGCGTCGCACACAGGAAGTGATGCCAGGGGGCAGCAGTAAAAGTGGAGGGCGGGGTCCATCCTCGTCACCCCTCCCTCACTCCGTGGTCCCGCCCAGCAGGCCCCTGAGACCCTCCCGCTACGTACCGGTGTCGGCCGCCACTTTCTTTCTCGTCGGCTCCACCACGCTCTTCTTCTGCTTCACGTAAGTGGCAACAGTGCATTGTAACACACACACACACACACACACACACACACACACAAAGATATAATGCAATATATCACAACAAATAGATCTGTTGATATTCCAGCTTCAATGCTGTGGGGGCGGGGCTTCTATTACAAAAATGGTCATATCTCCTGAGCGCTCTGTGCTATTGCAACAACATTTGGTGGACGCGTGTAGATATAATGTCTGAGCGATCGTGACCAATTTGGGGCCATTTGGCCAATAGGTGGCGCTGTAGCAGCCAACGGGGACTGCACTGGTATTTACAATGTGTGAAATGACTGTTTCAGTTTTGTGTTTCCGGCTTGTAAAGTGTTCCAGTGCCGAAAACATTCAATGACAGCTGCAGCTTTAAGCTCAAACCCAGCTTGTTCACAATAAGCTGGACTTTCCCCAGAGGAACTTATAGACCAGTTGTGACATAAGTTGATGAGAAATCATCAACGTCTGTTGGTGTGTATCTAGAAATGATCAAATAGGCTAAACAATACACTTTAATTTGTACAGTAGAGCCATTCATCATTGACCAGCACAATCATATAATCAGCACTCATTATGTTATGATGTGTTGACGCCTTTACCCCAGGACACCCAACAGAACAGATATTTAACCTGCTGAAACGTTACGGGTAACATCGGTCCAAACCTTAGACTGTATGTGACAGCTCCCCAAAAGTGAAGCCAGGAGATCTCCATCGCCCCCTGGTGGCTGGCTGCAGCCATAAGCCTCCATGTTAATGGATGGGGCATGGGCCAAACTGAAAAGTCAAAGTTCCCCAAAGAGGTTTCTGTCATTTTAAGTAGATCTTATCTCACCAAGCGTTCGTTTCTCTGTAAGTTTGATTTTAATGAGTTATTTGATGGGGTGTCACATCACGATTGACATCTGTGAGTGTGCTGTGATTGGCTCAGGGAGGCTGTGGTGGCAAGTCTGGCTCCAAATGACATCACCAGCACAAATATGGTCCAGCTCCTGTATCCGGGGTGTTTTTGTCTTCATTTTTGTACAGTAGGAGGAAGTGGAGACGCGCCGTCCATCTTTTATATACAGTCTGTGGTCTAGAACATAACCAGTGTGTCTGTCTGCTCACATACAGCCGGGACTAACAGACTGAGCTAGTTTTATAGTCTGGGAGGTTGAGTGTGGCTGGAAAAGACACGGCAGCGTGCACTGAACATGTAAAGAGTATTTTCAGTTTGGTTTCAGTGTGACCTTCACGGTTTCTGACAGAACGCTAACTCATCGTGCTGACACCTCACTGTGGATTGAGTGTGAAGCAGCGTGGTTTAAGTGTGAGAAAGTCAGATTGATTGGTCTCTGTGTGTGTGTGTGTGTGTGTGTGTGTGTGCGTGCGTGCCTGTCTGTGTGTATTTGTGTGCACGTTGTCAGTGTGGTGGGCAGTCTGCTCTGTCGTCAGATTAGTGAGGAGAAAATAGGCCAACATCTGTCACCCTGACAAAAGCCCATCATCCTGTCTCTGTGCTTCTTCCTCTAGGAGTCTGTTAGTGTTTGCATCGCACATCCACTCGCTAGTAAACAAACACACAACTACACAAAAACCCTGATAACAAGTGTCTGCGGGAGGGATGAGGGAACAACACTGAAATAACAAAGAAACCTCTTCAGGGGCCATAAAGCAGCAGCACGGTTGTAATTAACTGGGATGTGTTGGCTTGTTGTTTTTATTTAGACGACAGTAATTTGCATGGATATGGACTAATGCATATAGGGAAATACAAAACATATAAAAATCTATCAACAACTAATCATCAGAGCCATTGCTAGCTTTATTTATTTATAGTTATCTTCACTAAATCTCTCCTTTGGTCCTTTGGAGCACCTCTAGGCAGCTTTAGTGACTAGCTTGCTAGCTAACAAGATGCAACGTGGTAACGACATAGTTTTGTAGTTATACACATGCATTTTTTTAAATGACAAAATCCTGGAGTTACTGGTTAAATGCCATGTTTCCAATAACAGTCACTGGCTTGTTGTTATGAGATTAATTGTATTCTTTGTATTTTATTTATGGATTTCTTTATAAAACTGTAAAGAAGTCAGCGTATCTGATTGTGAGTCAATAGATGGGCATAAAGGACGGGTGAAATTTTATATTTTTCTTACTCAATAAATCCCATAAAAAGACCAAATCAGTAAATGTATTCTGCTAACCAGTACTGTTTTTACACCATAGAGCTTTTTCATTGGTCTGCGTCTTCTGTAGGAACCAATGGGCGTGTCCAAGTATTGAGAGGCGGACTAACACACTGGTGGCTTTTTATGGGATTAGTTGACAATAAGAAAATTGGTTTAGCTCACTTTGATTCATCCTACACTCCTGCAGGTTTGAGCATGTGGGCATGTTAAATCCAAATCATGTACAATCAAATCAAATCAAATCAAATCAAATCAAATCAAATCAAATGGAGAACAATTCCCAGGAGCCCTCTGTTCTGGATTCAACAGAAATGAATTTCACCAAACAAGAATCTTTCTCCCAAAGTCACATTAAACCCCTCGAGGCTAATTTGTGGTTTGTGATATTGGGCTTTGTAAATAAAATTGACTTCACCTGTTGTTTTATTTGCAATGATGTAAAATATCTGTATCTGTAAAAGGACCAATAAGTGGCCCTGCAGTGTCTCTTCTGGGGACCACAACCTCACTTTGATTACAGCTGAACCTTTACACGTCTGTGTTGGTGTTTCAGGTGTCCGTGGCTCTCAGAGCGTTTCTCGGTCGCTGTGCCCATCTACAATGGAGTCATCTTCCTGTTTGTTTTGGCTAACTTCTGTATGGCCACGTTCATGGACCCCGGCATCTTCCCGAGAGGTGAGCGCTTGGGTTGTTGTCCACGTGCAATGATTTCCCGTTAGGGCCTCAAAACTCCATTTATTTCCATTTCAGCCTCAAAAAGATGAACAACTTCTATTTGTGTGTGTGTCTGTGTGTTAAATCTTATGGTTGTGTGATCACGTGTGTGTGTGTGTGTGTGTGTGTGTCTTCTGTGTCCGTCTCTGCAGCCGAGGAGGACGAGGACAAGGAGGACGATTTCCGCGCTCCCCTCTACAAGACGGTGGAGATCCGAGGGATCCAGGTCAGGATGAAGTGGTGCTCCACCTGCCGCTTCTACAGGCCGCCACGCTGCTCCCACTGCTCCGTCTGCGACAACTGTGTCGAGGTGTGCTCGCGCTCATTCTCCATTTACGTGCAAAGTGCCTAATACGGCTGCGCCTAAAGAAAAGCACATAGAAATGTGTAAAGCCGATCCCGTTTAGTTACGTTTGACAGAACTGCACCAACAACGTGTCTCCTGTAACACCGGTGTGTCAGTGTTGACATGACAACCAGCGGCGGCCCTGTGGATGCATTATACACCAGCATAACGTTTCTGTGATGGACACGACTCGCTTGAAGGGGCACTGTGACAACACACTGTAACGTGCTTTGCCAATAAATAAAAGCTAATGTGATGAAACTCACAGCTGAAGCCTAAAGAGTGAAGGACCATCCATCCTCCCGGCCCCGTGATACCTTGTATGAATCATGTGCGCGACTTCAGATTACTCCTTCCTCTGCGAGAGTTAGCGGTGTGATGAGAGTTTTGGGAGACAAATGAGGTGGAACGACAACACTTTGAATGAGTTAATGTGATCAAACGTCTGCCTTCTACCAGAGAGACAACATGAAGAAGTGGCCTCTGATAACAGTTACAAACGTTAGCTTAGCGTCAACTGAAATGCTCACGGATAAAATAAAATTCCAAAAAGAAAATCAGATTTTTGTCCTTATGGCTTTGTTCCCACATCATCTATTTCCCAGAAATCTCTTAGTAAAGCGAAAACACCTGTAACATACTTCGAGTTAACTCACGCAAGGCAACATGGGGACAGAAATAAGATGGCGTGAACATAGACGATGGTCATTTGAGTCGTACTTGAGGATCACATGAGTAGACTGTAGCAAAATCATCAAATCAAATCCCCTGTCAGGTGTTTTCATGCCACTTCACGTGGTGTACCAGGAAGTAAGGAATGATGCTGCACTTTCTGAGCACTGTATTCCGGCCTGTTTTCTCACCAGCGTGTCTTTTAACCCTCATGATGTAGGACTTTGACCACCACTGTCCGTGGGTGAACAACTGCATCGGCAGGAGGAACTACCGCTACTTCTTCCTCTTCCTCCTGTCTCTGACGGCTCACATCATGGCCGTGTTTGGCTTCGGCCTGCTCTTTATCCTCTACCATCGGCAGAACATCGACCGCCTGCACGCCATCGTCACGTATCCTTTAAGGACCTTCAGCTGCAGTGTTGTCCTCCTCCGCTTCAACAAGTAGTTCTGGTTGCATCAGATGTTGTGAGGGTTCATTTCAGTGTGGTGTGTGAGGGTTTCACTCCCCACCCTGAGACAACTACTGAAACTTGCCCTTTACTGGCTTAAAGCATTACTAACTGGCTTAAACAGATCTTATTAGTTCAGATTTGGTGTCCTGGTGGCCCACCTGCTGTTCGAGAGAGATTTCTTTGCTTAAAAGGTTTGAAACTGAGGGGATAATGTGAAAAGTACTGCTTGGAAATCAAGATATTGTAATATTTTGGAAAGGATATCAATGTCAGGCTGTGATTCTAATAATTTAGTTGACTCTTACGTGAATAACACCACCACAAGGCCAGGCTGTATTCTCTACTCTGTTGAATCTGATGTTCCTTGACCCCCGGCGCTCTCAGCCTGGCTGTAATGTGTGTCGCAGGCCTGTTCTTCATCCCTGTTGCCGGCCTCACTGGTTTCCACATAGTGCTTGTGGCCAGAGGCAGAACTACCAATGAACAGGTGGGAAGCTCGGTCACATCTTATTAGCAAGTTTTCCGCATCAGTGGCGTAATTAAGAACACATTCAGAGTAAGTGTTTGTTGTTGTCTTTCTCCAGGTAACAGGGAAGTTCAGAGGAGGCGTTAACCCCTTCACCAATGGCTGCTGGAAGAACGTGTCTCACGTCCTCTGCAGCTCACTGGCACCCAGGTGCATTTCGTTTACTTTTTCCTCCTAATTGAACTGTTGCTCTCTTGGGCCGGCTGCTCATAAGCTTTACATAATCTTACAAAGTCTTTAATCTATCAGCATTCCTCTTAAGACCAAAGCACAATCTCTGCACCCACACACACAGAGTACCCGAGGATGCTGGGAGTATTTAAGTATTACAGCTTGTAACAGCAGTGGACACTCACTGTGTCTGTGCTTCCTGCAGGTATCTGGGCAGAAAGAAGTGTGTGCAGAGTGTGTGTGTGCAGCCTCCTTTTCTGCGACCACAGCTGACAGAGGCCCAGCTGGCCGCAAAGATCCTGGACAACGGCATCCAGGGAGACCTGCACCGGGTGAGAACAGCAGCCTTAAATACTGTTCGATCTAAACACGAGTTGAAGAGAAACCAGAACTGGTAAACACGTGTTATGTGAGCGCGCCGCGCTTCTCATTCAAATGTGCACTCGGGACGTTTGCATAAAGGCAGGTCCAGATGGCAGCGAGGGTTTTAAAAGGTCAAGTCAGTAAACACCAGGCAGCCTGTGAGGCTTCATCACAAAATAAAAGCACACGGCAGAGTTCAGTCATTGTGCCCTGATGTCGCAGCTCAGAATGATGTCGTTTGTGTCATTTATGCATTTCTTATTACGATTGGAGCCAAAAAATGATTGATTTTGCTGAAAGTTTTCTGAATAATTGTTGTGTAATGTTCAGTTGTGAAACTGCTTTGCTGCAGTAAATCCCAGCAGGAAGTAATGTATCCGCTACAAGCTGGAGAGTTGAGGCTGATGATCGATTTTGTCGGGCCTGGGCTCGTAACATTAGATTTAATATGGATTCTTTTATAGGGTACACTGTGTTTAATTGAAACATTTAGAGTCATTCTTCCACTTTGGCATTTTATTTATTCTTTCGTTCATTCGTTGCAGAAATGTTGTAGCAACTTGGCAATTTAGCAGCACTACAAAACGACTTCTTCCCAGAAGGACTGATCCGTATAGTACGATAATGATACGTGCACTTACATTATGTCTTAGCCACCGAAGCTGTTGCAAAACTGTAAATCAGTCACTGGCTCGTAATGACTTACAGAGCAACTTAAAGGTCTATTTTGTACATATTCAGGCTCTTGATTGACTGTGACTTGGTTGTATTTGTCTTCTCTCATCTTCCCAGTCCAAGTCCAGTCTGGAGATGATGGAGAGCCAGTCGTGCGACGCTGAGCCGCCTCCTCCTCCTAAACCGGAGCTCCGCTACCCTGGAATCACCCGAGGAAACATGGAGGGTAACGCTTCCTCTCGTCCTGCTGCAGCTCGGACTCTGTGTCAACGTGTTGATCTGATTCTTTATTTTCTCCCCCCCCCCCGCAGAGTGCAGCCTACTGAACAAAGCCCCCCCCACTCCCACCATGTACAAATACAGGCCGACCTACAGCCCCGGCAAGAACCACACAGCGCTCACACACGCTTACGCCAACCAGGTAACGCACAAACACACAGGAGAGACAGCCAGCTGTATACCAGCACACACACACACACACACACACACACACACACATACACACACACACACACATACACACACACACACACATACACACACACACACACACACACACACACACACACACACACACACACACACACCTGTTGTACACACAAAAACAAAGGTGGTGTGTGTGTGTGTGTCTCTTTTGTCCCTGCCTCTGCTGCGTTTATCTCTTTGATTTCAATCTAATGCATCTCCATTTTTGTTTTTGTTTTTCCTTTCGATTTCCTGTCGGCCATCTTGGTTTGGTTTCTCAGTGGCTTTCTGTTGATCAGTATCCGTAAGTGATTGTTCTAAAAGCATTTCTGTCCCCTCTTATCTTCACTTATAACCTTGTTCCCTGTCTGTTTGCTCTGGATGTGGCTCAAATACTGTCTGAATACATTTTGAACCTGAACACATCTGGACTGGTGCAGATACGTTTGTTCTACTCAGTATTTGTACCCACGTCTGGTCAGATTCCTCCCACCTGTCAGTCCAGCGCCTCTGTATCACTGTTGTTTTGATTATCCTTCATTTCTCTTCAGTTTGTTCCTCCAACTTCCACCTCTTTCTCCTCCCACCTGGACGTGTGTCTCCTGTAGATTCTCTGCAGTTTGTCAAAAGAAATAGTTCCCATGTAGCTCAGATAAAACATTAAAAGCCCAGTTTGCTGTAATGTCACCTGAGCTGAAGACATTGCCCGATGCCTCAGATAGAGGCCAGCTATTGATCCTGTCAGAATACAGTGGAACCAAATGGGAAGATCCACGTCCCTCTTTCGCGGTGTTGTGGGCTTTTAGAGATACACGGAGGACGTCTACATGAACTGTTTTTGTCACTCCTGCCTGTAAAGTTTCTAACAAATGAATTCTGTTCATTTTTTAGGTTTTTCAACATTGAATTTGTAAAGAAAACTGATCTGTATGAAGCTTAAGACCAACAATATCAGTACTGACCTGTAAAGAGACGAGTTCCTGGCACCTGGGGGTCAATCAACGAGACCGATAACCAATATTTGGAACATTTCTAGTAAAATCTTTGTGTCAGAATTTAGAAACTTCACCACAAAACACGTTTAATTCACTTTTTTATCTTGTTCTTATATTAAAACAGTGTAGGGACACAATAGAGACACATGACACACACGCTTAAATTACTACAGAACAAATATGTTTCATTTATTACAGCAAGTTGCTTTCACTTGTGTTCTGTGTTAACAACATGTGATAACAGGGAACCTGTCAATCAAAACTTCAGCTGTACACCATCGAGGCAGTTCCACGCCGCCGTGCAGCAACTCGCTGCCTCCGTCACTCCAGCGGGGGGCAGCGGTTTCCATCACGAGTGAATGAGATCACGTCGGCTGTGACCTGAGGGCGTTTTCAGGGGTGTAACTGCTGGTCGTCATAGAGACAGATCGATAGAGGGTCTGTGTTGTCAGCTGCAGCCTGCGAGTGGTGTTGATAGGCCGTCACTTTGCGACGTGTAACCAATCAGATGCTGCGCTGTGGGCGGGACACTGAGCGAGACCACAGACTCATGTTGTTAAACTTCTACGTAGCTCTCTGCTCTTCTTTGCTCAGCTTCTTGTTTATTTTTCCTCCTCCCCCTTCTCCCCCTTCTCCTCCCCCTTTCTTTCTCCTTCTGCCTCCTCCAGTTGAGTCGAGGGGAGAGCGTTGGCAGTGCCAGGGACTCCTCCTCCTCCACCTCCTCCCTCCTCCAGGCCAGCCAGCAGCCTGGTTTCCGTTCGCAGCCCAGCCTGGACAGGAGGGACGCCTCGTCTGAGAGGGTGGGGGGGGGAGGAGGTGGGGAGAGGAGGGAGGGAGGAAGAGAGGTGGGAGGAGGAGGGGGCGGCATCCCTGGCTACTCCCTTGGCGGACGCTCCTATCCCTCCTTCTCCGACACCACCGTCCTATCAGGAGTGGCGTCGCGATCTTCCAGCTCGACGCACACCTCAGCAGGCGCCACCCACGTCTCCGAGGCAACCACCACCTCCGCCAGCTTCAAGAGCTTAGCCAATCAGACGCCCCCATCCCACCACCCGTCCCGCAACGGGAGCCTGTCGTATGACAGCTTGCTGGCAGGTGGTGACGAATTCGACAAAGGAGTGGCGGCAGGTTCAGCAGCCCCTGAGGTTTCCTCTGGGAGACCCTGCACGCCGGCAGCGGGCGGCTACAGCTCCCCCTTCGTTTTGTCCCAGCAGAGAGTTGCTGACATGCACTCCCAGTCGCCCCTTCACCACCACCGCTCCTCCCACCACCATCACCACCACCACCCCTTCCTCCATCGCTCCTCCTCCTCCACATCCTCCTCCCCGCCACCTCCTCCGGAGAGGGAGTGCCTGCTGGGCGAGCCCCACCCCGGCGTCCTCCCCCAGCCTGCCAATCAGGCCTTGGCTCCGCCTTCCTCCTCTGCGCCACCTCCCCCACACCACCACCACCACCACCATCACCACCACCACTCCCATCACCACCACCACTCTTCCTCTACCTCCCGCCCCCCCCGCTTCGCTGCCCCCCACGCACCCCCCCACCACGCTTATCCCTACCGCACCCGCTCCACCGACACCCCACTGGGCGCCTCCTCCACCTCGACGACCCACCCTCCCCGCTCCCCGCACCCTCCACCTCTGGGCAAGTCGCTCTCGTACTCGAGCGCTGCGGCTGCAGAAATGCAGTACCGGCTGGTCCGAAAGGCCTCCGCGTCAGCCGGAGCGAATGCAGCGGGGGTAGGAGGTGGAGGAGGTGGAGGAGGGATGGGAGGAGGAGGAGGAGGAGGAGGAATACAAGCGCCGAAGTGAGTATGAGTTTCGCCTTTTGTCAGGACGATTGGTTTGCTGCTAACCCTGAAAAAACCCCACCTGCCCGCCTGAAAACCTGCCTACCTGTTCGACTGCTCCTCCTTCTCTGCCCTTCTCACCTCCTCCTCCTCCTCCTCCTCCTGCCAGGTTTCCTGTGAGTTCCTCCTTCTCTTCCCTTTGCTTGTCCTCCATTTGTCTGTGACGTCTCCTCTGCATTGTTTCCACCTTCTGTCCATGTGACCGTTCAACACGACAGAAACCAGCGTAGAATCATACTCACAATATAAGAAACTATGAATGAGTGAATGTACTGAGATGTAGATTCATGGTGTGTAAATATAATAATATATGAACTTATAATATTCACTTCCTCACACACACGTAATCTGTAAAAAGAGGCGATTGTACCTGACGATGCTGCAGATGATTCATTATCAGGAGTCTCGTCTCAGACGCTGTTGTTTGTTATAACTGAGCTGTGTTGGTCTCAGATGAGCTCCTCTTGTTTTAGTTGCACCGAGTCGCAGTCACACAGTTTCATCTTGTGTTCATGTTTCTGTGCTGTCCAACCCTGTTGCTTCTCCATCCGTGTGTGTGTGTGTGTGTGTGTGTGTTTCAACCTGAGATACGAGCGTTTTCTCAACCAGCTTACACACATGGCCTCATTCAGGACTGTGCCATCTACTGAGTGGAGGCGGTGCTGCAGGCAGACAGTCAGCACCAGCCACCTGCTGGTAGCATAATATGCAAGTGGCTGGTAGATTTGCTTCTCATCAGCCAAAAGAACTATGTCATCTCTATAGCTGGTAGTCATGTGAACATTTGCTTGTCAACGTCTTGTCACTGTCAACTGTGGTTTCCCAGCAGACCCCTGAAACTGAATAATGAAGAGCCTGTAGTTGTAGTAGCTCCCTCAGATCCACACGTTGCAGACATGAGGAAGAGCAGTTACTTACAGAGTCTTGAAAGTTTGGGAAATGCTTGAATTCAAATATTAACTCATGTGAGTTAATATTTGTCTTGGTCATATTTGTTTGTGATGAAAGTGACTTTTCCTCGAGCACCGCCCGACCCCCGTGAAGCCGTGCATGATTGGTTAAAGTGAACCCCGGTGCGTCTGTTAGTTGTGGGCTGGTGTGAACGCTGTGGTGCAGCTGTCGCCTGACGAGGAGCAGATCCTGGTGACTCTGGGACGGTAGAGGATGTGCTGCTAACACCCTAATCAATCACACACGTGGAAGCTGCATCCTACTGTGTACTCTGGCAGCTCACCAAGTCCATTAAAGTGTGAGACGTAGCCATCCCATAGTAAAGTGCACTAATGCTTCATTATTTATACCATTAGGCATTATGATATTGTTATATTCTCCTGGGACGTACTAAAAACAAGTCTTTATGATGATGGATTAACCTCCAGGCTCCTGGTTTCCCATCATCCTTTCATACTTTGATGATGTTATTAATGCTCAGAGAGATGTACTCTGTGTTTCTTCGTGAGCTCTTTGTGACCCCGGAGCATCGTGCTGATGATGCAGGACCAGTTCATGTCTCAAGCATCACTTCAAACCACGTCAGAGCGCTCACTGCTCTGATTGGTCAGACGTGTCTGGGGGCGGGAGCAGGGCAGTAGAAGCAGGAAGTCCTGGACTAGTACATATCTCTGAGACAAACATTAGCTAGCACCTGGTGGTGAGGTCGGTTTACGTTCCCACCTCAAACTAACCGGGTGGAGGTCTCGCTGCAGCTGCACCCGGGTGGGATTACTGTGTTCACACTGTCAAACGCACCCGGGTTTGTTTTACTGGAAGGTCTCGTCTCTTTCACTCATTCTGTTTCTTTTGTCTTTGTGTTTTTTCTACACTCAGGGATGATCAGCTGATCCAGATGAAACCTCTCAGCCGGACCAACGGCGGCAGGCCCTTCCTCTCCTCCTCCACCTCCTCCTCCTGCTCCGCCCCTTCCTCTCCCTCTCACCCGGTCAGCGTGTCAGCCCGGCCCGGAGTGGCCTATCCCAGCTCGGCACTGATGCAAAGTCCCGCCCATAAGCCCCCGGGTGGCGGGGTGAAGAAGGTGACGGGCGTCGGAGGCACCACCTACGAGATTTCTGTCTGAGTGGCAGCCAGCCTCCAGCCTGAGGACCAATGAGACGGAGAGGACATGCTGCCGTCTCCTTCTGCCTTTGAGTGAGAGATTTAGGTTTTTCATAATACAAGAATCCACGGAGCTGCTGCAGACCTGGACCTCTGAGGAAGAGTTAAACCACCTGGGTCAGGTTCATGGACTGTGGAGCTGAACCTGGACTCATGTGAGCCAGGACTTCCTGGCACCGGACCAAACAGGAACCTTATTTTTTTGTGGGTTTCACCCTCACTGCAGCTCCGTAGGCAGCACAGGGCCTGAGCATGTTCAGGTCTGGGTGTTCATTATCCCATAATAGCAGCGCACGGCATTACCACTGCCAGGGTGAGGAGTTGGACCCCCACAGGGTGGATTAACGTCTGACGACTGGAGGTTCACCAGGGTTCACATCAGCACTTTCAGACTGAGGCTGCGTGACACTGTTGTTGTTTGTTAGGGTGCATGGAGGCAGTGATGCAGCCCGTGCACAGTCCCTGCAACCTTCCAGTCAGTCAACCCGACCCGACAGCAGCTCCATAATCAGGCGGTCAGTGGGACGATCTGCCAGCGGCTGGAAGGAATGTGACCCGTGAACTTCCTCATCGATGTTGTGGAATCGTGAATTGACTTGTTTTTGATGGAGGGGATGAAAAAAACTAAAGGAAATGCAGAGGAACTGTTTCTTTGACTCACGTGTTGATTTATTCCTAGATGTGAACATGTTTGTACAGGATGGTGTGATTTTAAATGTGGATGTCTTTATCTTTTTTTTTTTAAAGTGGCGTTCATGCCGGACTGCAGCATGCACTACTATGTTTGTGTTTGGCTGTTTCCACAAACAGGAAGTGAGGAAGTGAACAAGGAAGTCCTGTTCTGGCCTGTTGTTGTTCCTGGAGTCCTTGAGACTTGAGATCCTTCTAAAAAACCAACTCCTCGAGCAATTGCCTTGAAATTACAAGTTTTTTTTATGTCACCTATTTAATTTGAAATTGTTTTATATGAATTTCTATGAAAAAAATAGCTATTGATGATAAACAAAGAGTTTTTAATATGGACTCGAAAGGAGGCGTTGGTTTCTGATTGGTTCTGGTTGAAGCTCCACAGTTGCCCCCCTGACACCTTATTGATAAGCTGGTCTTACAGTCAGAGTGCATGACCACACTGAGTCCTCTACATACAGGAACCTCTGTTCTGCGTTCGAGGATCAGGGCCACTGTCCAAACGCTCTGAAGTAATCTGGACAACAAACATGTTGATTCACGTCCATGTTTAGTAAACTTTCTTGTTTCTTGACCTTTTCATGCAAAGTATTTTGCCTTTATTGTGACACCCCCCTCACACTGGCCCCAATACCCGGTGTGATTAACTCAACTGTGGACTCCACCCGTGAAATTCCTCCTGGTCTCCAAATTCATGTCAGTTTAACTTCATTTGTAAATGAAGGCCCTCGAGATGAAATTAAAAGAAGCTTATACAAACGTATTTCTTTGTATTTTTGAATCATATTGTTACTTTCTAGGGCTCTGAAAGTTTGGGAATTGGTCCGGTAGATCTCCTTCGGTCAAAGTGACAACATCATGGAAAGATGGAGCGTTTTGTCAGATGGTGTCCGACCTGTAAAACTCTGAGGGCTTAGAAGCTGCACTAATCAGAAGTGTTGGTGTTAAGGGTGGCTCCAGGGCTTAAAGGCTCGTTGTGGAGTTCACTTACTGCTGCTACGGGGCTGTTTTTCCTCAAACCATCTTCTGATCCCGTCTGAATTACACCGGTGACGAAGGCACCGCTCCTCCTGTCGCTTCCCGGCTGATACAACAGGGAACTTAACGTCACATCGTATGATATCAGGTGCGACTGTCGACTTCTACAGTGTTTTCTGAGTGTAACGTGGGAACAGGACACACGAAACCCCTTGTGAAGAACGAAGGCTGCGTGTTCAGGCTTCATGTGCACGTAATTTTATTGCACAAACGACAACAGGACAGACTTGTGAGGTGTTTTCAGCAGACTCCTCCACGCATGTACAGGAGCGAATATACATCAAGCCTCGGAATGCAAAACGTAAAAAGGACAAATTTCAAAAGAAGGGTACAAAGCATAATTAGAGGGGTTTTAGTCATTTAGAAATCTAATCTAACAGTTTGTGCATACGTCTACAGGTTTATTACAATAAAGGAACAAAAAGATCAAAATCCAGATTAGGAATGTTAAAGAAAAAGGAAAAAACAGGAAATAATGCTGCAAAATTAAATTAAATGCCTCAAAAATGATTTTCCATTTGGTCAAAGAAGTCCAAGGCAAGCAGCTCACTGCCTTTCAGAAGATTAATAAAGTAAAGAATTGATTTTAAAAACAGTGTTGTGTGAATGTCAGAATATCTCAGTTTAGCATCAGGCTAATCAGGTTTGTCCAGTACCGGACTTCAAAACTCAGCGTGAAGCTTCGTGGATCCATGAATACAAAGTCCAGAAGATCCAGTTGATGACAATCACATGATGCACCAACACGGTCTCATGGTTTCTGAGTAGAAGATAGATTAAAACAAGTCTACAGCCATGCTAGCTGCTCTTGCAGTACTTGGGTACAGTAGTGCATGAGCTACATGCTAATGTTAGCAACATGCTCACAATTACGATGCTAATGTTGATCAGGTACAATGTTTACCACCATCTTAGGTTAGCGTGTTAGCATGCTAACATTTGCTAATTAGCACTAAACAAGTCCAGCTGAGGCTGATGGGAATGTCATTAGTTCTGCAGGTATCTGGTCCAGAACCAAAAGTACTGGACACTAGAGTCGGTAGGATTCATCCTCTGAAGACCATGAATGTCTGTACCAAGTTATATAGCAATCCATCCAATGGTTGCACAGATATTTCAGTCTGAAGTCTTTGCTGTGCCTGCAGCGCTAGCGTGGCTACAACAAAGTGCAGGTGGATGCTGAAGCTGGAACACGGCTCGCTTCTAAAAACATCAAATCATTAAGGTAGTCAACAACAACAACAACAACAGTGCAGTCCAGTCAGTATAAAACTAATAAAACGTCTGGCAAGTCAGCCACGTTAACGGAGATGGAGCCAGTCAGGTTGATCTCAGAGAGGCACACACACAAAACAACGAGGTGAAACTGAGGGAATGTTGTGTTCAGGAAACCTCGAACGACCACGACAGTGCAGATTCAAGTCCGTCGGGATGAACCGGCCGTCAGCTGTCAGTAAACTGTGTTGATGTCAAACAAGTGGCCTCTCTTCACACCAACCCCCCAGGAGCCTGAGAGTTAAACACTGCAGATCACTCAGCCTCCTGTGTACCACTGCAACGGAACTTAGTCTATATGAATATACAGTTAATCATAGAATTATAAATAAAAAAACCAATCTACTCTGAATTAAATTAGTAGCATCACATTCACTTACTGGTTATTAGAAGTCAGTCACTCAGACTTCACAGCTTTGAGCTTCAGACGGGTGCTGTGCAGAATAATAACCCGTCTGTCTGCACAGCACCCGTCATACTGGACCAGGTTTTAACATCATCACCCCCCCCCCCCCCCCACAGACACACTCTCTGCTCCTCCACTAAAGTGTACACGTGTCCTCTTTGTTCTTGAAGACAGGTCCCTGCAGCTGGATCACTGGGGTTAACAGGGTGTTCAGGGGGTGCACCCTCCTGGACTTCCTCTGGTTTCCTGCCACAGTAATGGAGCGACACCGGTCCTGTTCTGACTCGAGAGTGAAGGAAGGGAACACTTTAAAGGAGAGGGAAGTCCAAGCTGAGCGACACACACCGTCTTATTTGTCCTTCTTGGATTCAGACGGCTCCGCCTGGCCGGCGGCCCCGTGCTGCTCCGGCTCCTCCTCCTCCTCGGGGACCGGTGGGAACTGGGACTGGCTGATCTTGTCTCCTTTGGTCTTGTTGAGCTTCTTGGATTTCTGGTAGAGTTCGTTCAGGTTGAACTCTCGGATGATGTTCTCCTGGTGGACGGAGGACAGAGGACGTTATCCACACGTAGGGAGACGACTCAGGGTTTCTCTAACTAGTGAAAGTAAACAAAGTGACGAAGTCGTGTGGTTGGACTTTAGCCCTGTTAGCATTAGCCCTGTTAGCATTAGCCCTGTTAGCATTAGCCTTCAGTGTGAAAAGCCCTGCAGAGTACAGACCATGATGTGTCGCTGGCAGTAAACACTTTCAGGCTTGTTCGTGTATTCATTGATCTTTGATTTAACTCTAAACACTCTTTAAACTTTATTACTACATCATATTTAGACGAAGGTCTTTATTTAACACTGGTGCGTCTCGTAGTTTGGGGAAAATGGGAATGTACCTCAGTGAAGCTCCAGGACACGGCTCTACCCTTCTTGTCCACCTGGGGGCGCCGCATCACCTCCTTCCCTCCCTGGAACAACACCAGGGAGGGCAGCTGCTTGGACAGCGGGGACGTGGACACCCTGTACCTGCAGAGCAGAGTGGAACCCACTGAGACGCTGCTTCACAAAGTCAAAGACAAGACGAAGGAGAACAGAGCGTCTTACTTCTTGGAAACCTCTCCGTAGCGTCCGATGTCCACTTTGCCAAACTTGAGACCGGCACAGTTGTACCTGGAAGACAAAACAACACCGTGTCACACCAACACACTTCCCACCAACATGGAATGGGTTCTGTTGTGGTTCTGAAGCCGTCGCAGCATTTCAGTCAGAAATAAACCTGACCAGAGACCAAAAAACCCCAGAGCGTATTCGGGGGAAACATGGCTACTGCGTTGGAGTCTTACTTGAGAGAGAGATCGGCGTAAACAGAAGCGAAGGACTGGCACTCGGGAGACCAGTTGGCGAAATATTCAACGATCCACGTCACTCTGGCGTCTCGGTCCAGCTCATCCTGGACACACAAACAACTCAGGGTCATGATTCAGGAAGACGAGCCCGTCTCTGACACGCTGCTTCTACAAACTCACGTCGATGGTTTTGTCGCTGAAGTATTTGATGTACTCTGGTCCCATGTACAGAGGAGGCTTACAGGTCATCAAGAACACTGAAACAAAGAACCAGCAGAGGAGAACATGAGGACAGAACATCAGCAGCTACAAACCATCATCATCGGTTATTAAACCTCCACCTGCTGGAGGAGAATTAACTGGACCAGATGTGAGTCTGGATCAACAAATCCCCCCAAAAACAGGCTCCAACCGATAAAGTGTCAATCCGCTATCTGACTTCCTGTCTGAGGCTCTCCGCTCCGAACCCGTTGGTTCCTACTGGAGCTGCGGCGAGTCAATCGATGAGTTGATTGATGAATGAACTGCCAACTACAGTAATAATCCTTTTTAACATTTTTTTCAAGCATAAATGTCGCATTTGCTGCTTAAACGTGAAGATGTGCTGCTGCTCTTTGTCTTTTGTGACAGTAAATGAAGACACACACACACACACACACACACACACACAGCTGACCTATGCAGAGGGTCAGGTAGAGCAGTCCCATCCTGATGTCCAGTCTGAAGAACAGGATCACGTTGGCCACTTTGCTGAACAGGATGATGTTGCCCACGTGCTGCTCCACCGTTACTGACATGAACACACACACAGACACTTTTCTAACTCCACACACCACAGAGGTTAGTGGGGAAACGAGGGTTCAAGAGGACGAGGCCTAAAACAGAAACTCCAGAGATTTCATGTGTCAATTATAACAAGCAGCGGGTTCAAGAATCATGAGTGGCCCAGGTTTAATCTCACGTGTATCATTACACTTTCTATAGAGGCCACAGTTCAGGGACGTACTGTTACTCACCGTGCTTCAGATTATAACACCACATTCATTCTAATTCTCGTGGAAAATGAATTGAGAACAAAAGGCAGGAAAGACGACATGTACTCACTCGCTCGCCTGTTCTTCATCATGACGATGGCACTGAGGAACATGAGGATCTCCACCTCCCTCTGAGAACAACACGGTAACAGTCAACACATGTCAGCACCACCAGGACAGATGTCTGGACCATCACACATTCACCACTGCACAGATTGTATAATGTGTCAGTGAGGGGTCAGAGGTGGAGGTCATGTACACACTGTCTGCTTGCTGGTTTATGAATGATGACATTACTGCATGTCTCAGATCAGCCAAAACAAACTGCTTAGTGCATTCAAGTATACAAGACTTTTAAGACATTTTGCTTGTCAACATAGACTCATGTCTTGGACTCTGAGGTATGCGACGTTTAACAGGTTAGTTGGGATCCACCGTTAAACTCGGCACCGTTAATACCCGTTAGGCTCGTGTTTGTATAAAAACACGGACCCGCACGCCCTCTCGTCCTCCAGCGTCACTGAAGTCAACGCTAACGCCAGTAACCATAGGTTCCGTTTCTGTTTTTAAAATAAAGGATGATTTACCGAGTCTATATGCGCCGGATAAAAGAATACATTGATTAATTACAGTGAGTTATAAAGGTAGTTTTGTGGCTTGAGTATCTCTGCCAAAAAGCAAGACTGTGTGAATTGAGAGTTTTCCGGCCGTAGTTTGGCCTGTCGTTCCCTCCCTGTAGCTAAGAGCAGCTAGTACCACCTAGCCCTCACTGTCAGCACGTCCAGCGACCAACGACTGTGTCCATCCCACTGACCAGCTAGCTAGCTAGCTAGCTAGTTGATACCTATTCCTGAAAAAGCAGTGTTTGATTTTCTAGCATTTTCTACGGACCCAGTCGAAGTCGCAGGAGTTGCCGTCCTCCCGCTGTGTGTCCAGATGATCGCAGATGCCTGGCGTCTTGCGAACCGCTAGAAAGGCTATGGACATGAATATAGAAGCTACATAGTAGGGCCTCAGCAGCCACTTGTACACCTGCGGCAGGTGGTACAGGAAGGCCAATAATGGCGTTATGAGAGCCATTCTCTATTTAACCGTCGAACTATAACTAAAACGGGAACTGAACCCCGAAAAGACAAGGCAGCCAGCGATGAAGCCGTTAGCTCGATATGAATAGCTCGACAGCAGCTAGCTTGGTGTTTAACGGTATGAAAGTAGCCGTAATTACAACTTCCGGTTTAGATGTTAAAAAATAAAACCATAAATAATTACATGTGACCTTTTAAATGCATTTTATTTTATTTTAAAATCCATTTTAAGTAAAATAAATAATTTGTTTTATAATTTAATACAAAACTGTGTGTAAACTGTGTGTAAGAAAACGTTTTCTCTCTCAAATGATCACATGTTGACTTTTACTTTGAAGGTTGAAGACCTAACTTCCTGTATAACTGCGGTTGACGCTTGATGCTGAATGCTGATTTAAAGGGGCGGAAAAAGGTACGGAGGTCAATCAGGACGAATGTGGCACAACGGGCGCTGATTGGTCAGGGATAGGAAAGAGGTCACTGCTGATTGGTTCGTTGTGAAACAGTAAAACCTCTCCCATTGGAGGTTGTTTTCTTTATGATTTTACGTCAAGGGTTGGAAAGCGTGGATGTAATGCTGCTGTGCCATAATTCACTTATTTGTCTCCCAGTGTTTCTAAATCCAGTATTCCCTCAGGGTCCATGAAGTAAAACAGGTGACAGGCAGATATACGGTGCACCTCAAACCCAAAATCCCAATTGTGAAGTAGAAAAATATAATATATATATGTTTAACAAAGATCACCAGCACAAACACTTTAATTTATCACATCAGAAAGAAAACAGTGGCTGTAAGTGATGGGAATCCTTTTAAACTGGGAGGAGGCTGAGGAAATACTTTCTCTTTGGACGTTATTTTCAAGACCTGGTTAAATCTCATATCTCTATTTGAACTACTGACAGTCAAAGTGATCCAGGACTTCATCTGGAGGACTTGATGGTACTTCTTGTGGTAGGTCAGGTTTCTAACATAATATCTCATAATTTACCTCATAATTTTGACTTAAAACGGTTCACTAATTCATGAGCATTACTAAGTCAAAATGATGACCTAATAAGTCAAGATATTGAGGTGGTAGGTCAGAATTCTGACTTGCAATCTCATGAATTTGATAAAAAAAGAGACTAATTATGTAATTTGAATTATAATTGCTCGTGTTTTTTCTATTACAGCGTTTAATCTCAAACATGAATCATCACCAAGTGAAGACCTCTATCGTGACGCGTGGGTGGCTCCAAAAAAAAGGAATGCGAGAATGAAATATTTCTTATCCCAGTTTTTCCCACCTGACTTGAACGCAGCACAAGCATGTAAGCATGTAAGCCCACCAGTGGGCTGGAGTGACATCATCACCCTGTGATTCATCAGCACGTTGTGTTGGGGTTGTGTTCATGAGCTCATCACCTACATTTGAGGATTTGACACAGAAGGTGTTTTTGTTGTTGATGAATGTGCTCATATGTCAGGGTACAAACAGACACACTGAAAAGGATCTATACACCTGATATTTCCAATTATATTAAGGTAATTAAACACCACATAACCAAAACTGAGAATGTGTCCATGCTTGAGTTCATATAAAACATGGCGGGCATGAATATAAACTCTAATGTGAAAAGTATAAAATGAGCTGTCCATGCGTACTCCATCACAATGAACAACATTATGACATAAAACAGATGAAGACAAACCATTTCAACAAATCACCACTTTTAACCCCTACATTTAATGGGATTATTTTGTCATTGTGGCGTTTTTCTCACCATCCATCAAACATATTTTATATATTTCACATGCTACAGTGACTTGAAGTCGTGCATTTGTTTGATGGTGCAGGAGCTTTGTTCCCACACTGCTGTGTTCCCTCGTCACTTCCTCCAACGTGAACAGGAAAACCACGGCAGCAGGAGGAGGAAGAGGAAGCTTATTTATTTCATTTAAGATCGAAAGTGTCATTGCCACTTGTTCTCCACTTCCGGCTCAGCAACTGGTCTGGGGTCGGTGATTTGTTGTAAATATCTGGTCTTCCAACCCTGCGGCTGAACGGAGGAAACTGATTCCAGGTCAGCTGTCAGGGTTAGACTGCCTTCTCGTCTGCTCCAATCAGAGCTCTGGTGTATGTGTGCCAGCTGTCAAGCTCCGCAGAGTTAGGGAAGAATATACAGGAAGTGTGACTGTGTCTTCAAAATAAAAGTCTTCTTCTGGAGGATCATATGGGAAATAACCAATAAAGGCATTAATTTCACAGCATGACATCATTGCTATACAGTTGTATGTATTTTAGTAAAATCTTTTGATTACGTACTGACATATCCTCCTATAGTATATCCTTATCACACATAAAGTAATCATTTTGGTATAGGCTCTTAGTAGAGTATAAAAAGTACTATTTTTCAGTTGCTATGTATTATTTAACCCAATGTGTCCTATTAACATAACATATGTCATGTAATTGCAAAATGTTTCATTCATTCACACACAACTGAACGTTTTGAGTGACAGAAAGAAAATAGTTTATTGTGTGTTTGAGGATTGATCATATTTGAAAATGAAGCCGCGATTTACGGCTGTGTTTAATAAAAGAATACCAACCTGTTGAGTGAGTGAGCAAGGTCCTGCTTCTATGTCTTTATGTAATGTGTTTAATCTTTTATGGAAAATCAAGGTTGTGCTTTTTGAGTGGTAAACTAGTTTTCTTTAAAGAACAGTACAACATTACAACATTTACCTGCATAGTCTACTGCATATACACACATTTTGTTTTTCAGGGCTACTGCACAATGTAAATACTCATGTTGGTTGTAAATAGTTTATGTAAGACTAGTATCCTGCACCTTATTTTATTGCAGCGTATTTTTTAAAAATTATTATTAATAATAACCCTTAACCCATAATTAACCCTTATTATTCTTTATTTTGGATCTTTATACTGCACAGTTGGAGATTCTCCCAGAAAACTGTTTTACATGTATGACTGCCCGTTTAGGTTGACCGGGCTTTTATTGTGAAATCCCCAACCGGAAGTGCCCTGTAGCCCTCCCGTTAGCTTCACCCGGGCTGTTTCGTTATGGATGTCGTCCCAACCAGCGGGTCGTGGAGCAGCAGTCCAGACGGGATTATCAGCAGCGGACGCCGCCGAGCTGCCGAGCGAGGTTTCCGGCTGTAGTTCAGATCCAGCCGTCGGCGGCATCGACGTTTCCATCCCGACCGACGCCCTGTGAGGCCCGGAGCGCGGTAAGCCGCTTGTCGTTGACAGCTCCCGTTAGTAACGTTCGCTAGAGGATTATTTCAATTGCCAGGAGAAATGTGGGAATTTGAAACGCTGCCATTTTTATTACATTTATAATTTACAGTTCGCAGTGATAAAATAAATAAAAATAAATACTATTATGATTAAACGAGGCCTGTTATTATTTCTAAACCACAGTTCGGTTGTTGTCCTGCTCGGTGTTATCCGGGGCTTATCGCCCTGCGAGCGTTGATTCACCGCGGCTAACGTTTACTAGCCTCGTGGCTACCGTACCACACACACACACACACACAAACACACACACACACACACACACACACACACACAGCAGAGGAACCGGGCTTTAATGACGTGATTACACATGGTGATATTTCTCCGGTTGCACCGATTATTCTGCTACAACGTTAAAATACCCAGCTGTTGTAGCTGCTAGTAGCTACATATTTCTATATATTTGAATATATATATCTTTAATGTTCTGTAACACTTCCACAGGGAGCTCTGTGTGCGGCTCGGCCCGCCCCCCTCTCCCGGTACCGTCCATCATTAGACTCACTAACGGGATGACGGAGGTGATCGAGCCTCCTCACGTACCGACACAGTGAGGCGACGTTCACGGGCTGCGGGAATTCTTCAAACCTTCCGCGGGAGCGATGGAAGATTTGAAGTGACTTCATTAGTGAGACTCTCCCATGTGTCCTGAGACGCCAGAGGCCACAAAGAGCCAGACCCGGACCTGGTGGGGACTTGGAGTCTCGGTCAGGGCCACATTGGCAGCGTGCATGAACGACCCCGGGAGGAACGGTAGTCTCTGTCCGTCGCCTTCGCCTCAGAGGAGTTGAATGAAACGACCATGAAGTCACTAGAAAGCAGCAGATCTTATTAACCACTGGTGGAACCTGGAGAGCAGATGCAACCAGAGCTGCAGAGCGAAACACCCCATCAGGTCCTCAGGTCGTCCACTCAACCCACAGGAGACACTTCGACCATGAGGGTGGGCGCCACCGTCGCCTCGTGCCTCCGGACTCCCGGGGTGTAACAGACATTACAGGCTCTGCAGCGTGGTGGTCCGCCAGCACCATGGACTACCACGCTGAGTGCTGCTTCTGCGACCCCGAGGAGGGTCACTGCGGCCCGGACGAGCTGCCGCTGCACAGTATCCACGCGCCCAACCGGATCCGCCCGTCCTCGTACCGAGCCCTGAGGAGCGCCGTGTCCAGCCTGGCCCGCATCGACGACTTCTTCTGTGAGAAGATTGGTTCAGGCTTCTTCTCGGAGGTCTTCAAGGTGTGTGAGCTTGAAATCAAACCTCTCTGGGTTTATCAACCCTCCTCTAATGATCCACCTTCTGGTAGAATATTATGGTGTTTACGTTTGATCCCATACATTTTACCACTAACTACATTTATAAGATGACCACCACCAGCCGACGTGCCGTGTGAGCCTCTGACTTCCTCCCAGTCAAGGTTGATTTGATGTCCTCGCCGTCCGTCTCTTAGATGACTTTGTGTTAAACTGCAGTTATTTTAATTCACACCATCATCATTCATGAGCTGCCCCCAAGCGCTGTGTGTGTGTGTGTGTGTGTGTGTGTGCGCGAGGTGACTGGGTGACTGGAGGACAGGTCGCACAGTCCAGACTAAGTAGATTACTCACACACCACCTGCGTACGTGTGTGTGTGTGTGTGTGTGTGTGGACATCCTGTTTTCTCCGAGGTAACCCTTACGTACGGTGTGAACAGTCACCTGAAGGCCACATGTTCCAGTTGTGACCACACACACAGTAAAGCAGTGGTTGGGAGGATTTGCTCGGGGGGGGGGGAACAGCAGTGTTTTGCAGCGACGCCGTCACAACAGCACGATGAATCATAATGACGTCAACACGTCAGGCTGCACCCTTTAATCCTGGTCCTGGTCCTGAAACTGAGGTTTTTCTACTTTTTAGCTGATTCATGTGCATGTTCTTTGTTGTTTAGCTACTATTTCCTCCAACGTGGATACTGAGAGCTGAGAGAGCACACACTTTAAATGCTAACCCTACTAGCATTAGCATTTAGCTCAAAGCACAGCTGTGACACAGTGTAGTTAATAAAGCATCTAGCTTGTTGGGTGAGAGAGGGTTCGTTCAGATCTGTATCATGAATGTAAAAGAGTCTCAATGCAGCGAGTTCTTCGTTCTTCTTCATTATGTTCAGTGCTGGTAAACGAGGAAGGATGTTGTCTCTCAGGTTCAGGTGATGGTGGAGCATCAACACGTTCATGTGCTCGGTTCTACGTGAACTCAGGACCTCGAAGATGAAGCTCGGCGTCACCAGATGTGGATGAGTCCGTTATTATGTGTCTGTCAGTGCTGAGTGTCCGAGCGGGAGGTTACATCTCCCACCGCACTCACTGCTGCTGGAACCAATCAATGCTAATGGAGGCACGCAGTTTATACAGCTGGTTATTATTACTGTGTGTGTGTGTGTGTGTGTGTGTGTGTGTGTGTGTGTGTGTGTG
>JAVQJD010100329.1:0-10695 GCA_036023655.1 Nannoperca australis
AGTCAGGCATACCTGCTTCAAGATCGTCCTCATCTATCTCTGGAGAGCAGTAGCTGCGGCTCAGGGACTCTTGTACCTTGTTGGCGTCCTCCATCATGTCCTCCAGTTGGTCCTGTAAATCCTGAAAGTTCAAATGCACGTGATCACGTTTAATGTCCGATATCTGGTATCTGATATAACAACTGGCAACATGACCTTTACTTACAACCATTATTAACTGTCACGTTAAGATGCAAAATTCACCTGTTTTTATTTATTTGGTATTAGAAGAGTTTATCAATTTGTTTACAGCATTAGAAACAAATAGTTATTTAATAGTAGAGGACACTATTAATGAGCAAGGACCTGGTAAATGTGCTCATCAGGCCACCTTTTAACGTGGAAGAACGTGTTGTATTTGTTTTAATAAAGCCTTCAGTGTTCTAATTATTTTTATATTGGCAAATTATTTGAGCATAGCCTGGATATTACAGAAACAATGCATTACAGTAAGGTCTAAATCATTTTTTAACCATACAGATATACATATTAATATATTCAAGCAGTAATCTTATTGTATTTAGTTAGTGAAACAGTACATTTTAGAGTTTGTGGAATGTTCATTTAATTCAAAACCTTTGGTGTGTGAAGAAAATTAATTTAGAAAGATATCCATCAAGGGGCCGATTTGGTCGATTGAAAGTTGTATATAAAGCACTTCCCCGATAGAACAATGTTACAAACATACGTTTTTATTTCTCCACAATAATCTCATAATGGATCAATGTAAAGCAAATTACGTCTTAGAAAGAGGGAAATTACAATTACACATTTTTATCATTCATTTCACATCATTTAAATCTGAGTGAGATTCATTTCAGGATAATATTTCATCCAGGATCTTTGTGAGGAAGCGTCACATTTCCTTCACTTAAAGATGCAACCTTTAAATAAGAAACGTGCTGTGTTTGTATGTATTGTATGTAAGGACTATAGACTCAAACTATGTACATTAATATGTCAAAGTTTATTATTTAAAACAGTGTTATACGTTTTTTCCTGTGTAAAAACCTGGAGAAGGCAAACGTCTACCAGACGTATTTTTGTTTTTTTTGTTCCAAAGTGTTTTGGTTTTGAAGACTGAGAATAAAAGTCTACCTTATTTTATCGTATACCTGCCTGCCAGCGTGATGTTTGGTCTACCGTAAACCAGCCTGTAACAATCTTTAAGTGTATTTAGACGTAGAAGTATATTCACTAAGCAACTAAGTAAGAACTAGCTACTAAACTGAGTTACTCGCAAATCTTTGGTAAGAGTTGGCTATAGATACATCAGCTAACGTTAAGATATCCTAGAACCTCGAGCAATGGTTAATTAACTTCTTAGGTTTTAAACATCGACAACTATGGTGCCATATTCACATATCCATCTACAATGTGTCCAAAAGAGGTTTTAGGGTTTGACTTGAATAAAAATTGGACGTGGACATTCCTAGCATGCGGTGCCCTTTAAGTTCCCATAACATAATATGGTGTATTTTGTGTAAAAGTGGGCTAATACTTGTTTCTAAAAGTGTGTCTGTTGTACTCCAGGAAGGACCGTCCCCCCTTATTAGCCTCTTCTCAGTCTGACGGCCTTCTCCACCGGATCCAGACGCTGGCTAACCCTCCAGAATCCGCTATGTGTGGTAGGTTTGCTTGGAAAAATAATAAACTTGAACATGGTAAGTCTTAAAACAGTAATGATATTCTTATCCATGTCCAACAGGTAGTGTATCTTGTTTGACACACACAAACACAGTCACAGTCACAGTGAGAAATGAGACGCTTCCTCACAGTGTCTTATATAGTTATCTCCTCTCTACTATAAACACAATTATATGCACCCAGGATTAATTACATTTAAAGAAATACACTGATTCTAGCACAAATAGGCTAAACTGCCATGTCCCCAATCGTGTTGCTCAACTTCAGTTACAAATATAAGTTATACAATTCCAACATATTCTACATTTTTCACTATAGCTGTATAGCTTGATTTATAATATTCTTCACCAAATATTATTTTGTTATAAAAACATTGTTAATTCTTAAAGTATTTTAAAAAATTATCCTGTCTTTGAGTTTACTGTCCCCCCTGTTAGTCTTTGTAAGTCTCCCTAAACACGTCCCCCTGACTATTTGTCTAGTCACATGACTGTTAGGAAGTAGCAGACATTTTTGCAGGGAAATCATCAACAAGAAGCAGAGTAAGTATCACTCTTTAATCAACTTTTTTTCCATGTTTTAGAATGCTTGACTGATGCGGTGAAGCATAACATGTCCACCCTATTATGCTTATTTATAGTGGAAGCTGATCATTATTTGTAATTTCAAAAATATGTTTAATAGACAAGTTTTGCACAGTCACAGGGTGGACACATGTATGTAAGAGGGCTAGAGGAATAGGTTTCCACCATGTAGTGGTATTTATTATTAATTTATTATACATGTATTTGTTATATACATTTGTTAAAATGGTATGCATGCAATCTTCACCAGATGTTTCTTTCAGAAAGTGAACATCCGGCTGATCGTGAAACATGCCAGTGTAAAACTTACAGTTCATGGCCAACACCCTTTTCAACCAACATCTGTCAGCAACTAAAAACCTTGAGGAGATGGTAGATGCAACAATGTGTGTGAGGAAGCATCTCATTCCTCACTGTGACAAACCATTGGATTGTGTGTGTAAAAACAGATACACTACATGTTGGACATGTATAAGGATACCATTACCACTGTATGACTTTTTCAAGTTTTTAATTTTTTCAAGCAACCCTACCACACTTCGCAGATTCTGGAGGGTTAGCCAGCGTCTGGATCCAGTGGACAAGGCTGTCAGACTAAGATGAGCCTGCAGGCCTTTTTAAACAGAACACCAGGGTATTATTGGCTAGCACTAATAAGGGGGGAGGTCCTTCCTGGAGTATTTAAAGGTGAGGGCAGGAACAGATCATGGCAGAGTAGGTTGGGAGTATACTGGAGTAGGTTGGAATAAGAGAGTTGAGAGAGTTACATTGAAATAGTTAAAGTAGGTACTTAGAATGAAGTATAGCTTGGAGTAGGGTTTTCTTTGTTTTCATTTATTTTCAGACCTGATATCGGGCTGAGGTCTTTATTACCATTTTGTTTTGTTTGTTCCTTTTTGTTTTGTTCTTCTGTTTCAAAAACCGTTTGTCTGCTGGATTAACAATAAAAGTCAACAGTGTTGTTCATCATACAACTGACTCCCTGGTGATAACTGGCCTACACCACACCTCCCTACATCCCGCGGCCGTCCTACAACAATTGGTGTCAGAAGTGGAATCGGACGGGAGATGTGAGGGCTAGGACGTGGTAGGAGCCGTTCAACCTAGAAAAACCTTGAGGCAAACATGCTGAATGACCAGGCGGTGAGATCTGCAGAGCTGGAGACACTAGAGGGAGCTACAGCTGCAGAGGAAGACGGAAGTGAAAGGAGTGAAGAAGAACCAGAGGTGATGCCAAAAACTCGTTTAACAATCTATCCAACGAACATTTCTTCTAGTTTCATAGAAGAAATGAGAGACTTCATGCAACGCTCTCAGCGAACAGAAGCATTGCTGTTCGGAGAAATTGCACAGATAAGGAGAGAGCTGAGACCATCGGCCCAAGCTAGTGCTCAGGACTCTGGACAGGATCTGTCGCGGCCGGAGCAGCGTCATCAAGCAACGCCGCCTACGCTGACAACTATAGGCCACGGCGAAACAAACCGAGAATACCGGACTTCAGAGGAGGAAAAGATCCAGAGAGTTTTTTTGTTCATTTTGAAAGGATTGCCAGGTCGTGGAGATGGCAGTCAGACGAATGGGCTGCCAGAGTGATTACATTACTAACCGGTAAGGCTCTTGAGGCTTACGCAGGGATGGAGGAGGCAAAAGCAGAATCATACGATGAAATCAAGAGGGCGGTCTTGCTGAAATACAACATGACTGAGGAACCTATCGACAGCGGTTCCAAAGCACCGTCGTGCCAGCTGGAGAAACAGTCCGCTACAGTCGACTACAGGGGTTGTACAAGCGGTGAATGCGGCCAGACAGCAGGACGAAGGAGAACATCGGGGAGACCGTGATACTGGAGCAGTATTTACGGCTGCTGCAACTCGACGTTCGTACCTGGGTGAAGGAGCTCGATCCACAGACCGAAGAAGAAGCAGCGGATCTGGTGAAGCGGTACCTGGCTGCTCATAGGGAATCAACGAGAGGAAAAGTGACTGTTGATAAACCCAGGTTTGGACAGAGAAACTTTTGTGGTGTGCCTGTGGTGGACAATATGCACACGAGGATGGATAAGAAACCTGTTCCTTCTAAGTATAAACCTGTGTTTATATGTTATTATTGTCAACAGCCCGGCCACAATGTGTCCATTGAAAAGGTCTAAAACAGTTGAATTATGTTCAGTACCTCGTGATGAAAATGTTAACCACAGTAATAATGACTGAGAAGTGATTACTAACAGACATGTCAGGAGTGTCAAAGTGAATGGGTATGTGGCAAAAGCGTTGGTTGATACCGGGAGCTCACAGACATTAGTTAAAGCGAGCGTACTCAGGAAGATGTTCCCTAACTATGAGCAGAGTGTAAACATTACATGTGTGCATGGCTGTTGGAAATATTACCCAAATGCTGAGGTAGTTGTGGAGGTAGATGGTCAAGCCTTTCTGCTAACTGTGGAAGTATTGAACCATGCCGTTTATGAAGTAATCCA
Organism: Nannoperca australis; assembly: GCA_036023655.1. Taxonomy (NCBI): domain Eukaryota; kingdom Metazoa; phylum Chordata; class Actinopteri; order Centrarchiformes; family Percichthyidae; genus Nannoperca; species Nannoperca australis. Next base: position 4,747 of record JAVQJD010100329.1, read on the forward strand.
TGGAGAGGATTTACCCATATTACATCGCTTGGTTCAGCAAAAATCTGAGGTACACTCCTGTGCAGTAGTTACCCGCTCTGGAAGGACAGGGTTAAAGCCCCTGCCAGATGCAGAGGATAGCTTGTGTGAAGGGGGGCACAAAGCTAGAAAACCATTCATTTAGGACAGGCCAAAACTTACAATCGGATTGCCCAGCGATTCTATTGGCCGTGGTTGTACAAATCAGTACAAGATTATTGCAGAACGTGCCATGATTGTCAGATTGTCGCCCCTGCCAAAACATCTGACCATGCTCAACTGCGACCGCTACCCATCATGAGTGTGCCTTATCAAAGAATAGCGATGGATATAGTGGGACCACTTCCCAGAAGTAGCAACGGGCACGTGTTTGCCTTCGTGATATGTGACTATGCTACTAGGTACCCAGATGTGTATCCATTAAAATCCATGCAGGCCAAGCATATTGTGAAATGCCTGGTTGATCTTTTCTCTAGAGTGGGCATCCCTGTGGAAATTCTGACTGATCAAGGTACAAGTTTCATGTCACGTGTTAAAAGAATTGGTGTGAAGGGTTTTAGAACGACACCATACCACCCGGAAACTAATGGTTTGGTGGGAAGATTTAATGGGACATTAAAACAAATGTTGAGAAGGTTTATTGATAACACGGGCAAAGATTGGGATAAATGGTTACCATTTGTGTTGTTAGCATACTGTGAGGTCCCTCAAGTTTCAACTGGTTTCTCTCCTTTTGAGTTACTGTATGGTAGATAGGTCAGAGGCCCTTTGGACATGCTGAAGGAGGAATGGATAGCTGGAGAGGCAACAGCAACCACCAGCAACATCGTCTCCTACATTCTACAGATGAGGGACAGACTGGAGAACTACAGAGACCAAGTGAGAGAGAACATGGAAGAAGCACAAAGGCACCAAAAGGTATCGTACAACAAATGTGCCCAGGAAAGGACACTGGAACCAGGCCAAAAGGTGCTGGTACTGTTGCCCAAAGGACCCAGTAAACTGCTGCCAAAGTGGCAGGGACCCTATCTGGTGACCAGGAAAGTAGGACCTGTCACCTATGAGATCTCCTGCCCTAATAAGGCAAAACATAAGCAACTGCTACATGTTAACCTTTTAAAAGAATATCGGGAGAAATCTAACCAGACAACAGGTGGAGACCATGTGCTGATGATCCGGGATGTGCGTCCCGAAGATGATGGTGTGATGGAGGCGGAGGAAGCAGACATGGGACCCTTGAGAGAGAGGTGCACACCACAGGCTCCTCTGAATCACCTAACACAAAAGCAACGTTGACAACTGGGTGAGCTGAAACAGACATTTCCATCACTAATTTCAGAAAGACCAGGTCAAACTCATCTCATTCAGCATAAAATTGTGTTAAAAGACACTAAACCTGTGTGCATGAAGCCATACATGATACCCGAGAGGATGATGGAACCACTACAAAAGGAGGTCCGGATGATGTTAGACATGGGAGTGATCGAGCCGTCAAAAAGTGAGTGGTCAAACCCCATCATGCTAGTTCCAAAGAAGGACTCGACACAACCCTGATTCTTCTCGGATATGAGGAAGTTGAACGGCATGTCCTGTTTTGACGCATATCCTATGCCAAGAATTGATGAGCTGCTGGAGAGGTTGGGAAAAGCCAGGTACATCACGGCACTAGATCTGTGCAAAGGCTACTGGCAAGTACCTCTGGATCCTGCCTGCAAGGAGTATACAGCTTTTCAAATACCGGGAATGGGTTTGTACCACTATACTGTGCTACAGTTTGGTTTACACGGAGCTCCGGCAACTTTTCAACGTCTAATGGAACTTGTATTGAATGATTGCTACAGGTTTTCAGCTGTGTACTTGGACAATGTCGTCATCTACAGCGAGACCTGGGCAGAGCATCTTCAATATCTGGACGCAGTACTGAAGAGGATACAGGAAGTCGGACTGACCCTGAACGAATCCAAATGTTCTTGGGCTGAGGAAGAGGTGAAATACCTTGGTTACCTGGTGGGCCGGGGGAAGATCAGACCCCAGGTGGAAAAAGTGAAGGCCATACAGAGGATACCGAGTCCTCTCACTAATAAGCAGGTGAGATCCTTTTTAGGCTTAGTGGGGTGGTACAGAAGATTTCTACCCCATTTCTCGACATTAGCCTCTCCTCTTACAGAGCTAACGAAGAAATCAACCGCTAAAATCCTATGGTCAGAAGAATGGGAAGCTGCCTTCCAGATTCTGAAGAGGCAGAATAGCCAAGTTCCGGCTACAGAGCCCGGATTTCACAAAGCCATTCCTTGTACAGGTGGACACTTCGGGAGTTGGACTGGGAGCCGTGCTAGCCCACGGAGAACCCGGTGAAGAAAAACTCATCCTGTTTTTGAGTAAAAAAGAAAAGTAGTAGAAAAGAATTATGCAGCGATCGAGAAAGAGGGACTGGCGATCAAATGGGCTATTGATTCTCTGAAGTATTATCTGTTGGGGAGACCGTTTGTCCTGCAGACGGACCACAAGCCCCTGAAGTGGATCCACACCAAGCAGCATCAAAATGCGAGGATCATGCGGTGGTGCGGATCCTGCGGTGGTGCCTAGCCCTCCAGCCATACCAGTTCAGCATTCAGCATTGTCCTGGTAAGGCCAATTTGATTGCCGATTTTCTGTCTCGTTTACCTGAGTTGTCTAAACCAAAGGGGGAGGGTGTGTGATATGTGAGGAAGCGGCTCATTCCTCACTATGACTGACCATTGATTGTGTGTGTAAAAACAGAAACACTACATGTTGGACATGTATAAGGATACCATTACCACTGTATGACTTAACATGTTCATGTTTATTATTTTTTTAAGCAAACCTACCACACTTAGCGGATTCTGGAGGGTTAGCCAGCGTCTGGATCCAGTGGAGAAGGCTGTCAGACTAAGAAGAGGCAAAGGAAGCTTGACACACCTGCAGGCCCTATTTAAACAGAACACCAGGGTATTATTGGCGAGCGCTAATAAGGGGGGAGGTCCTTCCTGGAGTATAAAAGGTGAGGGTAAGAACAGATCAGGGCGGAGTAGGTTGGGAGTATACTGGAGTAGATTGGAAGAAGAGAGTTGAGAGTTAAAATAGTTGAAATAGTTAAAGTAGGTACTTAGAGTGGAGTATAGCTTGGACTAGGGTTTTCTTTGTTTTCATTTATTTTCAGAGGTCTTTATGACAATTTTGTTGTGTTTGTTCCTTTTTGTTTCGTTATTCTGTTTTAAAAACCGTTTGTCTGCTGGACAAACAATAAAAGTAAACATTGTTGTTCATCATACAACTGTCTCCCCGGTGATAACTGGCCTACACCACACCTCCCTACATACCGCGGCCGTCCTACAACAATGTGTGATCCCAAATCCAAACTCTACGCATTTTCTGAGTGTCAAGACTGTGTCTGCTCAACACATACAATGCTAAGAGCTCCTGAAATAACAAGATAGCCCTTACCCAATGGTCTCTGGAAGACAATGCAAAAGTGAACGATGGAGTGGAGTCTCGGAAAAGATTAACAATTACTGTTGTGATTGAATCACAATTCATTTGCATGTCTTCAGTGATGAGCTAGCTACTCAAACAAAAAGGCAACTTTTACTTACTCTTAAAAGAGCCTTTAAAAAAAGGCTTCAAAGACATCACTTAGAACGTCTTTGAAGCCAGTCATGGAAAGGGGGCTCCAGATGATGTTGTGGGTACCCTCAAAAGATCAGCTGACAAAATGGAGGAAGATATCCCCAACTCAGAGGCCATGCTCTACCAATTGAGGAACTTGGGCACTTCTGTGGAATGTTTTATTTGTGGGAGAAGGAGATGTTGACAGGAAGCTGCAGGAAATGATGGATGCGCCCCCACTAATACCTAACGTAACCCCAGTTCTATGAGTACATGCAAGGCCCGCCAAGTCTGCTTCCGCCAACGGTTCAAACGGTGGGCCGAGAAGCCCGTCCAACACCGTCTGAAGTTCCCACTGGGGAACCAAGTGCCGTATCGGGGGCCGTAAGCGACGGGCCCCTCTGAGAAACCTTTTGATCAGCGGATGGCTGCGAACCGTAAACCGCCCCAACCCGACATGACCAGCCGTAATTGCTGCTGCGAACACTGCCAGAGTGGAGGCTGCCTGCCCCTCGTCCATCAACTCCTGCAGGAACCCCAAGATGTCCTGTAGGGGACACTCAGTCGGAAGGACATCCCTAGCTTAACACTCGCCATTGTGGTGCGTAGGCTTTAACCGTGGAGGGAGCCCGTGCACGCTGAATAGTGGCTAAAACGGCAGCTGGGAGGCCCAGGCTCCCGAGCCTCACCCGTTCAAGTACTAGATAGCACCGGGCACGCAAAGGTGGAAAGGCATACAGCAGACCCGGGGGCCACAGGAGATGAGCCAGGGCATCCACCCCCAACGGCAGGGAGTCCGTCGGACTCAGGGAGAACCACAAGGGGCACAGGCTATTGTCCATTTAATAATGTTCTTGTCAATGTTGTAATGTAAATGAATTGCTATTCTTTAGTGGAATGTATTGTTGTTCATTGGTGTGATGTCCACTCTGTTACGTTTTGTACACCCTGTTTCTCCTCTGTCCTCCCTGTTACCTCATAATAATGAAATAAAATCAACAAATATTATGCACATCTTTGCAGGGAATAAACTGCCTAAATGAAATAACTTAAAAATGCTGAGCAAATAATATTAAGTCATTTTTATTCTAAAGGAAAAGATGAAATTACATTGTGCTATTAAAATATGACATCTTATTCAAGATAATGCTTGTTATTAACATTTTGTTCAAATACATTTGCAGGGTAAAGTAAGAGACATTGTAGCTCTTAGAAAATTAAAATATTACAATAACCTTGCATTCAAATCAGTTATTAATATAGATGTCCTTTAACAAGGTGGACATTTGGCCAATGCCATGAGTAAAGAATTTGGTCAAAATTCTTAGATCATAATGTCCTGAGCTTCTTATGGTTTAACAAGCTCTCCTTCCGATGAAATGATACAATTATGGAAACAATGTAATTTACATTGTGTGAGTGAAGGTCACCAGGCCAAAATTGCACCAAATAGTAGGAAAGAACCATGTTTGTGTACAAAATCTGGATCTGTGGCGCAATGGATAGCACATTGGGCTTCTAGTTAAGCGCTTGAGAAGTGATTCAAATGTTGTGGGTTTGAGTCCCACCATAGTCGACATTTTTAAAATGTTACTGTTGAGTCCTCGAGCTTAAGTTAAACTTTGTTAATAATCACTAAACAGTTGAAGCTGATAGGAATGTAATTTGTTGTGAGGTATTTAACCAAAGTATTAAGCAAATTGAAATGCTGACTGGGTGAAAAGTTAGGGGAACATCAAAGATATTACAATTCATCCTGAGGGAGGCATGAATGTGTGTTTCATGACAAGCCATCCAGTAATTGTTGAAAAGTTAAGACTTAAAACCACAAACGTGGACGTCATGGTGGCGCCAGAGGAGAAGTCATGGGATTACCAAAGTCATCAGGACACATGGTCTGGAAACTAGGACTCCCCTGGGCACCGGCTTTACCAAATTTCGGACTGACAGACAGACTGACCATCACTAGCGCCATGCTGCTAGCACTGCTAAAAACAGGTGGATTTCTAGGTTCTGTTGAGTTTAGAACAGAACATTCTGGTTTAGAATGTTAATTGTGTTGTCATAACAAGAATTCCATTCAGTACATTAGAAAAGAGAGAACTCTTCTGTCTGTTGAACCATTTACCACAAACCTAGTGAAGAGAAGACGTCAGAGCAAACTAACCTACATGAGTAGAGAGAGAGCATAACGACATATGAAGACGATGGAAAGACAAAAAAGTTCCTTTTTGGAGCCTGAGAAACGCCAAATGAAACTGACCCCAGAGGACAGAAAGATGGAGCTCAGAATACACATATATG
>JAVQJD010100347.1:0-10384 GCA_036023655.1 Nannoperca australis
AAATCGTTAAATGGCATCGCCCCTTCATACCTCTCAGACCTCTTACAACTACACACACCATCTAGATCACTTCGGTCTGGTGAACAGTTGCTTTTAGAGGTCCCCAGGGCTAAACTGAAACAAAAGGGAGAGAGGGCCTTTTCTGTTGCAGCACCGAAACTATGGAATAAACTGCCTCTTCAAGTGAGACAGGCCCCATCATTAGTAGCATTTAAATCGCGTTTATTTATTCACTTTTATTCACTTTTATTCTTTGGCTTTTAATTCCATGTGAATGTGTTCTGACTGTTTTTGTTTGTTTTGTTTTTGTTTAATTGTTTTCGTTTGTGTGTACAGCACTTTGGTCAACTGCAGTTGTTTTTAAATGTGCTCTATAAATAAATTTGATTTGATTTGATCATAATTCTTCCATACCAGTGGTCAGCAATTTCTGATAGAGGATTTATTGTCAGTTATTGTTCATTCCTGAAACAACATTTTTCTAAACTGATACTGCTGAAGCAGAAAAATCTAAGCATTAGTTCAGCAAACGTACGGTAAAGCCTGGGACTTCTGCAGTGATTCCATCTGTGTGAAACAGTTTGCACAGATCATAAAAGCATTTAAACAAACTTGAGAAATGAGGATGATTGCGTTGCATCAAAACATCCCAATCTAAATGCTTTAGAGCCGATTGCCAGTCTCACTCTTCATCTGCACATAGAAAAAGAAAGATGCTAAACATGGACTAAAGGAAGGCAAAAGAAACAGCTTTTACATGACTGAAATGACCCATCATCCTTTGTGCTACGGCCTTGTAGATGAGTTTCCCAAAACGCAAACAATGGCAATAGTCATTAAGAACAAAATGAGACATAAACATAGATAGAGGGCCACGGATGAGTCAGGGCAGCTAATTCATGTAAAGGCCGCAGTTTTTTCTTCTCCCTTTCACCTTTTATAGGCACAGCTCTTATTCAAAACACACGTCTGACAATGAGCAATAATGCTGGAAACAGGACAAAATGTTTTGTTCTGACTGTGTGTCAGATAACAATGATGGTGATGTGATGCGTTAACTTATATAATAACATTTTATAAAGCCCAGATGTTTGCTGCAGTCAACTTTAGTGTTCTTAATTAGAACGAGGCTAAAGTGCAACACACACTGGCCTTGTCATGCCCCGCCGGTCCGGGAAGCGAGTGCAAATGCTGCGTTGAAACTAGTGAATAGGGCAGTATCCCGACATTGATGATGCAGGTGCTTACATACAAAACAATGGGTACAAGTGTTTGAACATATCATACACTGCTGATGTGTGTTGCCCCACTAGTAGCCCCAAGTGGCTGCAGCAGTCTTGCCAAAAATGTGATGGTGGACTATAAATAGGGGAGGGAATGCAAAGGGAAAATAACACAGAATAAATAAAAAAAACATATATAAATTAATAAATAAAAAATTAATGGGAAAAGTATACAGAAATATCAATTTATGTCACATTTGATCAATTGATTTGTAAATTCTTGTGCATTTAATGATATATTAATTTAGTTATTGTGTAATTTATTAATTTATTTTTGATTATGGCAGTCTCAGTCCTTCACTTTTTACATTGTAAATCAGGATCCTTGTTTGGTGACATATAAGGGTGGGAGATGTATAGAGTGAATATAGTCTCAATATATTTGTAAATGTGTATTAAATGATTGGTAACTAAAAACATGATTTGAAAATATTTCACTTACATATTTTTTTTACTTCAGCTTGCTTTAAAAAGCTTCCTGCTCTAACAAATGTCTGGTGTTACGCACGGATCAGGTTACTTTCACTTTCGGGATTTTGAGACTATATTGTTATAGAATATGTTAAGATTCTGTTTTTATCACTAATGAATACACGTAAAAGCATTTTCATGTTAAAGTTCATCAACGTGGAACCAATTTTACGTACATTGAATACTCCTGGGTAGATTAGTAGTATAGTACTGCATCATATCATTCGTTTCTAAGTAAAATGTAACTAGTAACTATAACTTTCAAATAAATGTAGAGCAGTAAAAAGTAAAATATGTTTCTCTGAGATGTAGCAGAGTAGAAGTATAAAGTAGCATAACATTGAATTACTCAAGTAAAGTACAAGTGTGTCCAAATTGTACTTAAGTACAGTACTTGAGTAAATGTACATAGTTACATTGCACCACTGGGGTTAATGTAACTCTGAACCATCAAGTTGGCTTAATCAGCTGCATTGTATATTTACAGTCAAACTACTCCAAATAAATCTAGAGGACGAATCAAATTTACCTAGATAGCATATTGGTTTTTGTGTGTGTTGTTTTAGGTGTTTACAAAAAAAAAGCACCTTATTCTACTGGGAAAACATCCTGGCAAATAAAGTCTTAACTAACTTTGCAGATTAAATACTTTAGTGGGCAGTTATGAAGAGGAGGTAACTCCAGTGGAAAGGGCTTAAGGAGAATTGGATTAGTGAACTGCAAAAATATCAAACCTAACAAGAAAAGTCAAATGCCATTTTATTTAGAATGATTGGAAAAGAAATCTACCAGCAGAGTGTGATAGAGCAGCACTTTAGTGTAATGTTTACGGCAGACACCTGATTACCCCAGCAGAGAACAGTTAATATGACGAAACTGGAGGCAGAACATATCTCCACACACTGGCAGATTTCTATGACTGCATCAAGGAAATGGAACATCTTCAACACCAGTTTAAGTATGATTAGAGTTTCTGCTCTTTTCTAACAGTCCCTTATAATTTTATATCACTTAAAAAACCAACATATCTACTCTGAAAATAATGAGTTACTAAATATTAAGACTTAAGACTAAAAGAACAGTAGACTCATATTTGTCTGACTTGCTGTTATTTTATTTCATTATCTTATAGCACTTAGTACTTGAGAAGGGCTCTATAAATAGATTTTAGTATTATTATCATTATTATTATTATTATTATTATTAGTATTATATTGTAGTAAGATTACAACCCTTCAGATGTCTCTTTTATAGGCTAATTTATAGCAAGAATGAATGAGTATTTATTGTAAAGAAAAACCAAAATGCATCTCAGTTAAGAGCTGATAAGATCTGGGAAAAAACATTATTACCTTTGCTGATTTGAATGCACTGTTTCAATGTCAAATGTATATACTATATACTGCTCATATTTATTAAGTCACAAAGCCAAAACACTGCTTTTATCAGTTACATGGTTCCAATAATTTTGCTAGCTAAACGGGCATTACTGTAGTAGCGATGGTGTCGTTAGCTAGTATAGCCATATCAGGTCATTTCAGCAGCTTTTCAGTTAACTCTGACTACTTTTCTAATGTAAAACAATTCTGTAGTGTTAATTTTCAGTAGATTTTCAATAGGTGTACTTTATTTTCTATTAGCGCAAGATAACATCATACAGAAAGGACAGAACACTTTTCAAAAGCTAGCTACTTCATTAATGTTGCTTCAAAGTTTAAATTGTTGCCATTCACAAATGCAAAGGTCAGGGTTTGGTTTGTGAAACACCATCTTGCACGACATAACTGGGATCCTATTTAAACTCTCTGTAACTATAAAATCCAGCTTCATATCTTTCCTACAGACTGTTGTACGTTGAGGAACGGCCAAACATAAAGAATACATCGCTCAAAAAAATTTTGGGGGAAAGAAAATATGTGCATCTTTGCAAAACTCAATTGTGGGCTTGTGGTTCACAGTAAAAAATAACCTCCAGTTATTTATTGAAACAATCCTAATTATAAGCGTGAAAGTTGATCTCTGACCTTGGAAATAGTATTTTGGTTAAAAGATGCTTATCTAACATAAAATATATTTTAAAAGGTATACAGAAAATGAGCAAAAACTCAAATCATGCCAACACTTTGACTTGTCAGGCAGGATATCTTTTGCAGCGTGTTGATGTTGACAGGAACATCTATCCTACCAAGCAGACTGCTGAATGTCCTGCAGGAGAAGGGTGAACAGACTGCCCATGCCACGTACCTTCCTCCTCATGAACCACCTCCTGTGGCTCTGGCTCTGGTTCTGGTTCAGGCTCTACCTCTGGCTCTGCTTGTACCTGGGCCTCCGCCTCAGGGGCTACTTCTACTTCTACTACTTCGTCCTGGGCTACGGGCACGCAGCATGCACCAAATCGCCGGGAAGAGGGAAGGTGTCGGAGAAGGCCGTTAATGAAGACCACAGACATGACAGAGCCATTAGAAACCGAAAGTGAGAGATTACTTTAGTGACAGAGAGGATGGATGGGTGAGCGAGGGACAGAGCTGCTGGAGAGAGAGAAACACATGGTGATGAGAGAAAGTCAGTTGACCTTTCACAAAGAAGCCATATTGAACCGCTGAGGTGGAAAACTACCTGAAGAACAGACAGTTTTGTGTACAAGGACCATACAAACATTTAATGAATTCAGTTTGAAAACCTATTTAAAACAATAACCCTTATTAATCCATTGTATGGCAACCTAGAGCAGCCATGGAGACAAATAATTTTACTTTCTCCCATTATCTCCAGAATGTTATTCTTATAATTTTCTCATGTATTTTTTTGTTAACAAATCTTTATTCAACTAAAATATAATGTATTTGTTCAGCAGAAATAGCAGATGCTATGCCATTAAAATTTAACATGCAAAGGCACATTTCCCAAAATGTAATGGCTTCTGCAACAAAACATTTTATGTGATATTATTTTAATATAAGCAGGATTGCTTTGTTCACGGACAGCATGTAACAAAAGTCACAACACAGAACATTTACATTTTAAAAAAACCTCATTCAAAATTACATTTACCTTAAGAATAACTGAAATTACTAAAAACCAAGGCTTGTAACTACCATTCAACAGTGTGCTGTGTGGTGCAGTCGGTATGTCTAGATACATTTTTAAAAAACAAATCTAAGTTTGTTTATATCTGTTTAAGCAGCTTTTAACTAAATTAATCTTTTCAAAAAAGTTGGAGAAAAAAAAATGACGATGGCTTTGGTGGATATTGTGCATATGCATATGCAAATCCTTTGTGATTTTTCCAAGTAGATTTCCACCTTCACTGTTGACAATATGGCCGTTGTGTGAATGAGGTCAATGACAGTTGCACTGATGTGACAACAGACAACAGTGTAAACATGTTACATGTCAAGAAAAATAAATGTAGAGAGCCTGTAGAAGCTCAATCACATTCTTTTCTCAACCATGTGATTGAAAAACATCACTCGGTCAGAAAAAAGGTCACCCTTAACTTGGAAGTGTTTGACTGACAGCTGGATGTTAGTTAGCTTTCTCCCTACCAGAAAATAAACCCTACACTTCCTTTAAGTACAGATAACGAAATATTTTACACGGAAACGATTGGCAAAAACTTTGTACCCGTAAAAATACCATTAATAATTCTGTGAAAGATGTACAAAGCTACCTTTTTAAAGCTAATGATTAATAAAGAAGGCATATTTATTCAATATGCCTTCTTAAACTTTTATTACCTATTAAACCAAAACAAGGTTTCACTGTGTTGTCTGTTTTGCATTAAGGAAATCCGGCTAAGACTCGAAATTAAATCTGTGCAGATGTTAATATGTCCTGTATAAAGAGCAGGCCAGTGTCCAACACTTCAAAATAAGGGTGAAATCAGGCAGCTGACAAATTAGTGGAGTGGAGAAAGGTCTTAAATATCGATTGAGTCGTCTTTACCTTCCTCATCTTCAGTTTTGGAAAAACAAGGCATAAGGTGGGACAGCAGAAACAAATATCATGTCATTTAATTTCCATTTCTAGTCAAGTTATCATATTTGCATGTGACATACTACATTTACAATGCATGCAAATATATGGTAAAAAATAAAATGCATGTATTTGCAGTGCATTTGAGATTTATTTTTATTTTTAAAATTTTGAGACATCTTATCATGAGCTCATGAAAGAAGCTACTTTGTTATGGAGCATGATCAGTGATTTTGCTTTGAAAACAAAACCTGAACATGATATTTTTTACATTTTTGACAATGTTCAGATTTGTTCTTCATGTCAATCTTTTTTCAGTGACAGTTTCTATTTGATGCTCGGTAGTTGTTTTTTTTTTACACATTTTCTTTTATTGAAAGCCCTACATGTGCGGTCTTTCTCCCCTTGCCTAGCTAGCTGTCATGTATTAGCAAAGGTTAGAGCTCGTTCCAGAGGACCTATGCCAGATCGCCATAACGTCATTTACATTTAACTCCGCCCGGTTCTGTGTGAGCAAACAACGGCAGAACGACAGACGCTGTGAACTCATGGAGGAAATCACTGTAGGTTTGCGGTGATGCCAGAGACGTCTGAGCAGACAAGAGGACGGTTGGTTCAGGAACAGTGAAGAGTGACATTTTTTCGTATGCAGATTATACATCAATGGCACTCTCCTTGCCCCTCCCCTCAAACCCCTCCTCTCCACGCCAAAACACTGACAGAAGTTGAAACCAAAAAACTGACATGGTAAAAAAAAACAAGAGGGTAAAAAAGAAACTGTCACAAACAAACAGAGTGACATGAAAAAAAAAATCTAAATATTGTCATTGAAAAACACATCAGAATGTAAACAATATCAAAGTTCAGGTTTTGTTTTTTAAAGCCAAATTTACTTTTCAATGCCAGATTTCACTGATCTGGCTCCATACTTTCTGAGTTCTTCCACAGAGCGCTTCCACAGAGTACATTTATCAAAATCACCACTTGAAGGTGACATATAAAAAGGAACTAATTTTGTCAGGTCAAACTTTAACTTACACAGTCAGTAAAATAATACAGTATATATACTGTATACAGTATATATACTGTATTATTTTACATATATTCTTACATATATATCTTACATATATATGAAATAAAACAAGTGGCTGTCACTTACCCTCGACCTGATCCCTGAAATATGAAAGATAAGAAAGAAAGAAATCAAAATCTGTCAAACAGGAAATCCCAGCTGGCATCTCTACAGCAGTTTGTTTTAATACAGTTAAAACAGCAATGTGTGTGTGTGTGTGTTATTAATAATGTGGGATTAACTTACAGTTCCTCAGTGTCAGACATGGTGACAGCAGACTTCACACCTGAGAGAAAAGAAAGCACCTGATGAGTTGACAGGGTGGAGACAGCAGCAGAGAGACTGTGTGGATATGAAAAGGTTAAGAGTTTGATCCCCACAAACTGGACTGGACAACTGTCCTGCTGCAAAAACACAGAAATTACTAATAGGGAAAATACTTTGGGGATGTAGCTTTATCAGTGGTGATATACTACTAAATACAGAAATTATGTAAAATTTTGAGTTACTTGTACTTTTGTATTTCCATTTTACTTCGACTTCACTACATTTCAAAGGGAAATACCCTTTTTATCATTTATCATACAGCTTTAGTTACTTTTAAATTTAAGATTTTATATGTAAAGCATATGACCGGTTTATAAGATATATATAGTTATCGATCAAACCACCCAATAGCTTACATGAGCAAGATTTTGACTTTTATTGTTATTGTGGTGTTGCCACTTTTACTTAAGTGAAATATCTCAGTACTTCTTCTACCTCTGGGCTCCAGCCACTCACAAGGTCAGAAGTTTACACTTGGCACAAACACCTTGTTCAGAACTGTTGCCTCAGCTGGTTGGGAGGCGTTATCGTCTTTGCAGGTTTGTTTTCACACATGAGAATCCAATCCAACACCACACATCATCACCACTTATGTCACAGGTGCCATTTTGAGCTTAAAGAAGATGTAATGCTTCGTTCACCATTGATTTGGTGCTGTTATTTTGACCTAAGCAAAAATTTTGGTGTCACCTGCATACCGCACTAACCCATCTCTCATATTGAATGTAAAGAAGACACACCATTACATTTTCACACTAGAGGTAAGTGAGTGTGGTAGCAGGAAGACACCAACAAGCAATAGTTCAATCACCATAGAATATATAACATGTTAATTAACAAGCTTTAGAGGTGAATGTAAAGAGGATATCTAAAGAAACGTTTAGAGACAAGAACTTGAATTTTGCTCCTTTTTTATTAAATATTGTTTGTAAATGCCAAATTTATTTATGAATATTTTTGAGGTTTCATTTGAATGGAACAAGTTGCTATTAAAAGAATATCAAGGTCCTGCGTGTTGAAACTTTACAGCGTATAGTTACTAATTGTAAGCTAGAAAGAGAAGTCACTACAACCCTTCTTTTTGGCCCATGAGTGAAAATGTTCCCCCAGCCCCCCACCATGAAGCTCAGCTGAAGTCCCAACATCTTTTTAGAGGAGCAGCTCTGTTGGAGCCAATGTGGGAGGATTTCTGCTCACTGTGTATTCTATATACAACTATATCATATTTAATATATATATATATATAAAGTGTCTTTGGATGACTCCTTGATGCTTAGTGGTGGGCACAGCTGCAGAGGACTTGGAGGATTAGTTCTAGATCGTATTTCTACCCATCAGCTGAGGAACTTTGTCCAAATAGCTGCTTTAATCCCTGGGCTTGGTCCAGCAGGAGGATCCTCAGCACTCAAGCAGCCAATCAGCATCCTCCTCCAGCAAACGAGCTCTTTGATTGACTTACAGCTGACAGCGACCTCACCTCTGTGTGTTCAACATTCACTCAGTACATAACGACACTTCAGCACTCTGTATATTTAGTGGACGGCCACTTCATTTCTTCGTCTTGAGAGCACTGAATGCTGAGAAGTGTCTCTGAGGCTTTCTGAAACTAAAACTGAAACGCCAATGTGAGATGATATTATAGGCAAATACATCAGTCTGACCCAGACAGAGAGAGAGAGGGAGAATGTGAGTATTAAGCTTCTCACAATGAGGAGAGCTTTTGTGTCACTATCTCAAAACCTCACACCTCCAAAATGTCAGCCTGGTTTTCAGGTCTCCCATGGTGGCATCAGTTTAAAGTTCAACATACTGACAAGAGGTAACAGGAGAATCAGTTTCTGTAATATGTATCTATGTATACAGTATTTTTATAATAAAAATGTATCAAAGCAGAAAAAAAAGAGATGGTAGTCATTCTGAAGGGGAGGCTGAACTTAAACCAACAATCTGACCATTCAACATTTGCAGAGAAAAAAATATCTAAACCTAAATCTGTAACATGTAACAAACAAAGACTAGATATCTACCAATTAACCAAGAACGAAAGTGTAACAAGTCAAATAATTTGGAAAATAAATCAAATAAACTGTGTGGCTTCAGGGTTTGGCGTTCAAAGAATCAGCATTTGTTTGAGGTTAAAGACCGCAGATGTTGACTGCCCATCTGTGAGCCTCTCCAACCAACCGGCACCGTATCCTCAGGAGTTCTGTTCATGTTCAAGCTTCCATTTACATTTTAAAGCAATGTTTCAATTACATAAAGTGAAATTTTAATTAACCTTGTCAGTCTGGTCTCAGGAAACTGTACTCCTGCTCTCTCCGGCCGAACTGTTAACCATCCCAAACATAAACTACACAAGTTTGACATGCAGCAGAACATGTCTAAGTCTATTTCTAACATCCCTCCTGAGGTTACAGCCTGCGGTGTTGGAGGACAGACAATCATCTGTGTTTTCTCTGTGTCTTACTGACGATGTTTCCACCTGCTGCACACACACAATAAAAACTAAATCTACAACCAGCAGGTTTTGGTTTAAAAGGAGAAACTAATAGTAGATACTAGAAACATGTAGTGTAGTAGTGATAAGTGATTTCAGAGCAGTGGTCTTACCTCAGAGAGGAAGAGAAGCTCCTCCGGCGATGAAGATGAAGGTCTGTAAAAATCTGCAGGCTCCTCTCAAAGAACAAGTCCTTGTGTTATAGTGATACTTGAGCTCATCAGGACCTTATTGGCTGTGGGATGAGAGTGAGGTGTATGTGTGTAGTATATATGTTTGTATGTGGAAAAGGTGGGGGGGCAGTCATGACCCTGTAGAGGGAGATGGATGAAATAGTGTGGATGGAAGAGGAGGGCTCAGGTTTTGGAAAGGAGCAGCTGAGAAGCTTCTGTTGCTAAATTTACAGTGATAGAAGGCGAAGGGGGGGGGGGAGGTTACACATCAGCCTGGCATCCAGACAATGGAGGGAAATTGTGTGTGTGTGTGTGGGTGCGTGTGTATGCATGCGTGTACAAGCCGCTTCATCATCCAGTCAGTCAAACTGTCAGACACTCACACAGAGTAATAGAAGAAATGAATGATAACAGAACTAGACGAAAAACAGATGCTCAACATTTTTAATGTGATTTCTGGAACAATAGAAATGGACAAAAACATGTTTAATGAAGTCTATGAAACATGTATCATGTAAGAGATTATTATTATAAATTATTATGGAATGCCACTTAAGTCAATTTTAAATAAATATATTATTACATA